>CAUYLG010021673.1:0-232882 GCA_963573385.1 Cacajao melanocephalus | reverse complement strand
CCTTGTTCTCTTGCTGATGAGGAGCTGCGATCCCCTGTAGGAGGAGAGGCATTCTGATTTCAGGTGTTCTCAGCCTTTTTGCACTGGTTTCTTCCCATCTTTGTGGATTTATCCACCTGTCGTCTTTGTAATTGCCGACTCTCAGATTGGGTCTGAGTGGACGTCCGGCTTGTTGGTGATGAAGTTTTTTCTGTTTCTTAGTTTTCCTTTGGCGGACGCCCCTTCCCCACAGAGCTTGGCCTTCTCGGGTTCCGCTGTGCTTACTGTGAAACTCTCAGTCCTCAGCGCTTCCAATTGTTGTTCTCCTTGTGGGGATGGGACCAGCCGACCCAGACTCAAAGGGCACCCAGTCGCATATACTCCACACTGAGAAGCGCTGCGCCATGCTGGGGCGCGGGCAAAACAGCTGCGCCAGCCAAAAGAGTCGCGCTGGTGACATGTGTGGCTCCTCCGCCAGGAATCTCCCAGTTTGTGGGCCACAGAAATTCGTCTGAAATTGCGGCTTCCGCTCACTCTCTGTGCTTTCACTGGGAGCTACAATCCTGAGCTGTTGTTAATTGTCCATCTTGAATCTCTCCGCCCGGTGATGAAGTTTTTTCTGTTTCTTAGTTTTCCTTTGGCGGATGCCCCTTCCCCGCAGAGCTGGACCTTCCTGGTTCAGCTGTGCTTATTGTGAAACTCTCAGTCCTCAGCGCTTCCAATTGCTGTTCTCCTTGTGGGGATGGGACCAGCCGAGCCAGACTCAAAGGGCACCCCGTCCTGTATACTCCGCACCGAGAAGTGCCGTGCCAGGGCGCCAGCAAAATAGCCGCGCCGGCCAAAAAAGTCATGCTGGCGACCCATGTGGCTCCTCCGCCGGGAATCTCCCAGTCTGTGGGCAACAAAAATTCATCCGAAAGTGCGGCGTCCACTCGCTCTCTGTGCTTTCACTGGGAGCTACAATCCTGAGCTGTTGTTAATCGGCCATCTTGGATCTCTCCCCATATTTTCTTTATTCATTTATCCATTGATGGACACTTAGGTTGATTCCATGTCTTGGCTATTGTGAATAGTGATGTAATAAACATGAGAGTGTAGATATCGCTTCAAATATGCTGATTTCTTTTCTTTTGGATATATACCAAGCAGTTAGATTGCTGGATCGTATGGTAGTTCTGTTTTTAGTTTTTTGAGGAATCTCCATACTGCAACTAACAGTAGTTGTACTAATTTACATTCCCTCCAACAGTGTATAAGAATTCTCCTTTCACTATATCCTTGCCAACACTTCCCTTTTGTCTTTTAATAATAGTCATTCTTACTGGAGTAATTGCCTTGTGATTTTGATTTGCATTTCCCTGATGATTAGTGACAATTCTTTCTTATAGCTGTGGGTCATTTTTTGTTTGATTTGTTTTTGTTTGTTTTGTGTTATTTTGTTTTGAGACAGGTTCTCGCTCTTCAGGTTGCAGTGCAGTGGCACAATCATAGCTCATGGCACTCTCCATCTCTTGAGTTGAGTGGATCTTCCTGCCTCAGCCTCCTGAGAAGCTAGGACTACAGGTGCATGCTACCACATCTGGCTAATTAAAAAATTTTTTTCTGTAGAGATGAGGTCTTGCTCTGTTGTCCAGGCTACTCTCAAACTACTGGCTTCAAGTTATCCTTCTGCCTCAGTCTCCCAAAGTGCTGGGATTGCAGGTGTGAGCCACCACAGCCAGCCCTTATTGCCAATTGTATGTCTTCTTTTGAGAAATTTCTATTCAGATGTATTTCTCATTTTTAATCCAATTAATTAATTTTTGGTGTTAAGTTGTTTGAGTTACCTATGTATCCTGGTTACTAATCTCTTGGCAGATGAATGGTTTGCATATATTTTCTTCCATGCTATTAGTTGTCTTCAATCTATTGATTGTTTCCTGTGTGTGCAGAAGCTTTTTCGCTTGATGTAATTTCCTTTCTCGATTTTTGTTTTTGTTGCCAGTGCTTTAGAGGTCTTACTCCAAAAATATTTGCCCAGATCAACATCCTAAAGCATTTACCCAATGTTTTTCTAATAACTTTCAATAGTTTTCAATAGTTTTCAATCGTTTTCAATAGTTTTCTAATGCTTTCTAATAGTTTTCAATAGTTTTCTAATAGTTTTCAATCTTAGATTTAAGTATTTAATCCACATTAATTTGATTTTTGAATATGGTGAGAGATCTTGTTCAGGGGTCTAATTTCATTCTCCCGCATACAGTTACCCAGTTTTTCTAACACTATTCACTGAAGAAAGAACTGTTTTTCCCCCAATGTATGTTCTTGGTGACTTTGTCAAAAATGAGTTGGTAGTAAATGTGTGAATTTATTTTTTAGTTATCTATTCTTTTTTATTGGTCTGTATATCTGTGCTTAAGCCAGTACTGTGAACTATTGGTCATTATGGCTTTAGAATATATTTTGAAGTTAGGTAGTACAGTGCTTCCAGTTTAATTCCTTTTACTCAGGATTACTTTGGCTATTTGGAGCTTTGGTAGTTCCATACAAATTTTAGGGTTGTTTTTTCTATTTCTGTAAATAATGTCATTCATACTTTCATAGAGATTGCATTGAATCTATAGATTATTTTGGGTAGTATGGATATGTTAATAATATTCATTCTTCTAGTCCATGAGCATAGGATACATGTCCATTTTCTTATGTCCTACTTGACTTTTTTCATGAGTACTTGATTTGTAGAGATCATTCACTCCTGTGGTTGAATTAATTTCTAGGTATTTAAATATTTGTGGCTATTATAAATGTGATTGCCTTTTTGAAATCTTTTTTTGATTGTTAGCTGTTGGCATATACAAATCATACTGATTTTTGTATTTTGAGTGTGGATTCTGCAACTTTACTGAATTTGTTTATTGGTTATAACAATTTTTAGTGGAGGCTTTAGGTTTTTTTAAATATAAAATTATGTTGTCTGCAAACAAGAATAATTTGACTTATTCCTTTTCAATTTTGATGATCTTTATTTTTTTCTGTTGCCTAATTGTTCTGACTAGTTCCACTACTATGTCGAATACAAGTGGTGAAAGTGGGCATTCTTGTCTTATTCTTTATCTTAGAGAAAAAGTTTTTAATTTTTCATCATTCAGTATGTCATTAGTTGTGGGCTTATCATATGTGGCCTTTGTCATGTTGAGGTATGTTCTATCATACCTGATTTGTTGAGAGTTTTTATCATGAAAGAATATTGAAATTTTGGATGTTTTTTCAGCATCTATTAAAATGTTTCTATGGTTTTGTCCATGGTTATATTAATGTATGGTATCACATTAACTGAATTTGCATATTTTGATCATCATTGCTTTCCTCGATGAATCCCACTTAGTCATGATGAATGATATTTTTAATGTGTTGTTGAATTCTGTTTGCTAGTATTTTTTTTTTTTTTTAGGATTTCTGTGTCTGTTTATCAGGATTTTGGCCTGTAGTTTCTTTTTTGTGTTTGTCCTTGCCTGGTTTTGGAATCAGGGTAATGCTGGTGTCATAGAATAATTTTGAAACTATTTTCTTCTCTTCAATTTTTTTTTGTTTGTTTGTTTGTTTTGTTTTTCATTCACTTATTTAACATTTGTTGTGTTGCTCATTATAAACAAAATACTGTGGTAGGCTTTGGGGAAATATAGCAGCAAGTATAACATAGCTATACCCTGTTCTTATTACTCTGTATTCTAGGATATGTGTGTGTGTGTGTGTGTGTGTGTGTGTGTGTGTGTAGGATTGGCATCAGTTCTCTAAATGTTTGGTAAGATTCAGCAGTGGAATTGCTTCTCAGACTTTTGGTTAAGATAGAATTCAGCAGTGAAGCCTAGCACGTTTTATGTGCTGTTGAGAAAAATGAGTATTGTAGAGCTGTTAGATAACATGTCTTTAAATGTGATTTAGATCCATTTGGTCTACGACATAGTTTAACTCTGATGTTTCTTTGTTAATTTCCTGTATGAATGACCTGTCCATTACTGAAATAGGGCATTAAAATCCACTATTATTATTTTATTGCAGTCAATTTCTTTCTTTAGGTCTATTAATATTTGCTTTATATTTTTGTTTGTGCCAGTAGTGGGGGCACATTTATTTATAATTGTTATATCCTCTTGCTGAATTTGTCTTTTCATATAATGACATTCTTTGTCTCTTTTTACAGTTTTTGACTTAAAATCTGTTTTATCTTATGTAAATATAGCTAATCATGTTTTTTTTTTCATTTAATTAAAACATCTTATCCGTTTTTTCACTTTCAGTCTAGGCATGTGTTTACAGGTTAAGTGAGTTTCTTGTAGGCCACATATAGTTGGGTCTTGTTTTTTCTTATCCATTTACCTATTCCATTATGCAACTATATAATTTTCTCTGGTAGTATATTTTTATTCCTTGCTTTTTAGTTGAATGTATGTATTACAGGATTTTTCTTTGTGGTTGCCATGAGGCTTTAAAAAATCATATATCTATAACAAGTTACTTAGAACAAAAGACAACTTAACTTTGATCACAAAAAAAATGAATACAAAAAAAAAGAAGAAATAAAAAGCTAATTCCCTTCACATTTTCACTCTTTCTTGTCTCAATTTAGCTTTTCTAATATTGAGTATCTCTTTAAGAAGCATTGTGGTTATTGTTTTGGTATATTTGCTTATATGGTTTGGCTCTGTGTCCCCACTCTAATCTCATGTTGAATTGTAATCGCCAATATTGAGAAAGAGGTCTGGTGGGAGGTAATTGAGTCATGGGGACAGAATTCCCCCTTGCTGTTGTTACGATAGTGACTGAGTTCTCATGAGATCTAGTTGTTTGAAAGTGTGTAGCACTTCCCCATTTGCTCTCTCTCTCTCCTGCAAGGCATGTGAAGATCTGGCTGCTTCCCCTTCACCTTGCACCATGACTGTAAGTTTCCTGAGACCTCCCCGCCATGTTACCTGTACAGTCTGTGGAACTGTGGGTCAATCAAACCTCTTTTCTTCGTAAATTACCCAGTCTCAGGTATATCTTCACAGCAGTGTGAAGGACTAATACAGAAAATTAGCACCTGGAGTTGGGGCATCACTATAAAGACACCTGAAAATGTGGAAGCAACATTGGAACTGGGTAATAGGCAGAGGTGGGAAGAGTTTGGAGGGCACAATAAAAGACAGGAAGACGAGTGAAAGTTTGAAATTTTCTAGAGACTTGTTAAATGTTTGTGACCAAAATGCTGACAGTGACATGGACAATGACATGCAGGCTGAGATGGTCTAGATGGAGATGAAAAACTTATTGGGACATGACTAAAGGTCACACTTGCTGTGCTTTAGAAAAGAGACTGGTGGCATTGTGACCATGGGCTAGAGATCTATGAAAACTTAAACTTGAGAAAGATAATTTAGGGTACCTGGCAGAAGAAATTTCTAAGCAGCAAAGCATTCAAGATATGGCCCAGCTGTTTCTAACAGCATATACTCATATGCATGAACAAACAGTTATCTGAAACTGGAATTTATATCTAAAAGAGAAATTCAGAAAATGTGCAGCCTGGTCATGTGTTAGAAAAGAAAAACTGATTTTCTGGGGAGGAATTCCAGCCTACTGCAGAAGTTTTTGCAAGTAAAGAGGAGCTTAATGTTAATAGTAAGACAATGGAGAAAATGCTTCCTAGGCATTTCAGAGTCCTTTGTTGTAGCCCTTCCCATCACAGACCTGGAGACATAGGAGGGAAAAATGGTTTTATGGTCCAGGACCAGGGCCCTACTTCTGCCTCTGTGCAGTCTTTAGGACATGGTCCCATGTGTCATAGCTGTTCCAGCTCCAACTATGAGTAAAAAGATCTCATGTACATCTCAGGCCACTGTTTCCGAGAGTGTAAGTACCAAGCCTTGATGGCTTCCATGTGGTGTTAGCCTGCGGGTGTGCAGAAGACAAGAGTTGAGGCCTAAGAGTCTCCACTTAAAGTTCAGAGAATGTATGAAAATGCCTGGACAACCAGGAAGAAGTCTTATACAGGGGCAGAGCCCTCAAAGAGAACCTATACTAGGGCAGTGCAAAAGGGAAATGTGAGGTTGGAGACCCCACACAGAGTCTTCACCACACAGAGTCTTCACTGTGGCACTGCCTAGTGGAGCTGTAAGAAGAGGGGCATCATCCGCCAGACCCCACTGACAGCTTGCACTGTGCACCTGGAAAAGCTGCCAGCACTCAATGCCAGCTCATAGATTCAGCTGTGTGGGCACTACCCTGCAAAGCCACATGATGATGCTGTTCAAGGCTGTGAAAGCCCACCACTTGCATCAGTGTGACCTGGATGTCAGACGTGGAGTCAAAATAAGATTATTCTGGAGCTTTGAGATTTAATGACTACCCTACTAAATTCTGGACTTGCATGGGGCCTATAGCCCCTTTGTTTTGCAGTTAACAGGGTATCTTTTTTATTCATACTTTAAATATGTTATTGCACTTCCTCCTATCCTGCACAGTTTCCTCAGAGAGGTTTTCTGGGTGAATCAATCCTCCTTCATATGTGATATGCTTCTTTCCTCTTGCTGCTTTTAGAATCATCTCTTTGTCTTTGAATTTTGAAACTTCAATCATTCTATGCCTTGGGATAGTTTTATTTGGGTCAAATCTGTTTGGTGAAATTTGACATTTCTGTACCTGGATAGTCATATCTTTCTCTATGTTTCAAACATTTTTTGTTATTATAACTTTAAGTAAGCTTTCTATGCCTTGCTTTTTCTCAACTCTTTCTTGCAGGCCAATTACTCTTATATTTCCTCTTTTAGGGTAATTTTCTGGATCTCATGGAACTCTTCATTCTTTTTTATTCTTTTAACTTTTTTCTTCTGTGGCTATGTATTTTTAAATAGCCTGGCTTCAAGCTCACTATTTTTTTTTCTGCTTGATCAATTCTGTTATTGAGAAACTCTGATGCATTTTTTTAAATTCAGTCAATGTATTTCTTAGTTCCAGGATTTCTGTTGGATTTTTTAAAAACCACCATCTCTGTGTTAAATTCCTCTGTCAATTCTCTGAATTGCTTTTCTGTGTTATCTTGCAGTTCAATGAGTTTCCTTTAAAAAAACAGTTTTGAATTCCTTATCTTAGCGCTCACATAGCTCCATTTCATTTAAGTCAGTCATTGGCTTCTTGCTTTGTGCATTCAGATAATTCATGGTTTCTCGATTGCTATTATTTCTTATAGATGTATGTCTCTATATCTTCACATTGAAATATTTACTCCCACCTTTGCTGACTAGGCTAGATTGGTCTTTCTAGCATATGTGTGCTCAGACTTCCTAAACAGTTTGCCTCTTCATTCCCTTAGCCCTAGGTCACTTTATCCTTTTTAGCACTAGATGGCAACCTAAGCCAAGGTTTTCTGAAGCTGCTTCAAAAGTTCCAAGTACTGCCCCTCCTGAATGATGAGTAGATTCCCTGCCTCTGTGGTGATGCTGGATAGGAGTTCATGCCCAGAGGGATTAACTCACCCAACACATCAGCAGCTACCAACAATAGCAGCAAAGACTACTTGGGTCCCAGTGAGTTGCTCCACCATTGCTGCTGTCAACATTCATACCAGAGCCTGAGAACTCACCCACACTTCCATCTACACTCTTCTAAGCTAACCATGTCGGAACCCAAAAGTAGGCCATCCGGGACCCACTAACACCAGAATCAGTGTAAGCTGCTTTGGGGCCTAAGAACAGGTACACTCAGCCCACTTCTGTCACCTTGCTTTCCAAAAAAATAAGGAAAAAAGAATGAACAAAGACAAGCTCAGTTGGCATTCAAGTCCCCGACAAAACTTCATCAGCACCCAAACTAACTATACATTATGTCACATACTCACATGCAAGGTTACAGATACCACTGGTTCTGTGGACTGCCAAAGAAGTCATAAAGGGATCAGACTGCTGCAGGCACCTAAAAGCAAACACAAACTATCTTACTCAAAAGACAACATATACACATCTTCAGGAAAATTCTCCCCTACAAAGCAATTTCAAAAAAATTGTACAAGTGACTTCTGCACCAGATGCATAGATATCAGTGGAAGAATACAGGAAACAGGAAAGAGCAAGAAAATGTCCTTTCTAAAAACCACAAAATTGTCCAGCAATAAATTCCAATCAAAAAGAGTTCCTTGAAATGCCAGAAAATGCATGCAAAGTATTGATTATAAAGAAGCTCAATGAGATACAAGAGAAATCTGAAAACCAATATAAAGAAATAAGAAAATGAATTCACAATATGAATGAGAAAATTATCAGAGATAGATAGCTTAGAAAAAAGAAGTAGTTCTGGAACTTAACATTTTATTAAAAGACATACAACATATATTTGAAAACTTCAATAATAAACTAGACCAAACAGAAGAAAGAATCTCAGGAATTGAAGAGACGTCTTCTGAAACAGTCTAGTCAAACAATAATAAGGAAAAAAGAATGCACAAGGTCTTTGAACAAATTACAAATTTTTGGTTCTCAAGGGAGAAGAGAGACCAAACTACAAACTACAGCAACCAAACTACAAATTTTTGATTCTCAAGGGAGAAGAGAGACCAAAAAGTTTAGAGAACCTATTTAAGGAATTAACCAATGAAAGCTTCCCAAGTCCATCAAGAGAACTAGACGTCCAAATACAGGAGGCCCAGCAATCCCCAGAAAAATGCATTTCAGAAAGGACTTAATCACAGCACATTACATTCAAAATGTCTAAAGTCAACATTTAAAAAAGATTTTTAAAATTAGAAAGAGCAAAGCATCTAGTAACTTTAAAGGAAAGCCTATTAGACTAATGGTGGACTTTACAGCAGAAACATTATAGGCTAGAAGAAAATGGAATGCATTTTTAAAGCACTGGAAAAAAATAAATAAAACTGTTGATGGAGGATCCAAGATGGCAGAATAGGAACAGCATTGGAGTGCAGTTCCTAGCAAGAACAATGCAGAGGGTGAGTGCTCACTGCATTTCTAAACAAGTTTTCACTGCCCACAGACCAGGAGATTCCCGGGCTGAAAAGCACCACAAGTTTTCAGCATGGCTGGTGCTGCTGGTTGGCTCACAGAAACTCACGCAAATCTGGGTGGCCATTTCAACTGGCACCTGGAAAGCCTGGGAGACAGAGCCGTCCATTCAACTAAAGGGAGGGGGCTGAGACAGGGAGCCAGGCGATCTGCCTCAGCAGGTACTGCATCAACAAAACAAGCAATCTGAAATGGTCTGGATTGAGAGTTTCACAGAAAGTGCAGCTGGATCCAGGACAGTCCAGTTCAGTGGGAGGAAGGGCATCCTCCACTACCAAGGCAGTCTGCCAATACTGAGTCAGTTCACACAGCAGCTGGGCAGAGCCTGTGGCAGCTCAGCAACACCTCTGCTGGCAGACTGTGACTAGACTACTCTGTGTGGGGCCGGGCATCTCTGAAAAAAGGCAGCAGCACATCGGGAACTTACAAATAAAGCCAACCTTGCTGAGGCAGAGCATCTGGGAAAAGAGGCAGTTATGAGTTCCACTGCAGCAGACTTGAAGGTACCTTCCCAGCAGTTCTGCATGGAACAACAGAGCTCCCAGCACAGCACTTGAGCTCCTATAAGCGACAGACTGTCTCCTCAAGTACCTCCCCAACCTCCATATACCCAAAGAGACACTTCATAAAGGAGAGTTCAGGCCGACATCTGGTGGGTACCCTTCTAGAATGAAGATAACAGAAGAAGAAACTGGCAGCAACCCTTACTGTTGTGCAACCCTGTGGGTGATCCCCAGGCAAACAGGGTCTGGAGTAGACCTCTAGCAGTCCTGCAGCAAAGGGGCCTGTTAGAAGGAAAACTAAGAAACAGAAAGAAATAGCTTCAACATCAACAAAAAGGACATCCGCTCAGAGACCCTATCCAAAAGTCACCAACTACCAAGACCACAGATAGATAAAGCCACTAAGATGGGAAGAAACCAGCACAAAAAGGATGAAAACACCAAAAACCAGAACACCTCTCCTCCTCCAAGGTATCATGACTCCTCACCAGCTAGGGATCAAAGATGGATGGAGAATGAATCTGATGAATTGACAGAAAAAGGCTTCAGAAGGTGGGTAATAACAAACTTCTCAGAGCTAAAAGAACATGTACTGACCTAATGCAAAGAAACTAAGAACCTACAAAAAAGGTTAGATAAGATGCTAGCTAGAATAAACAGCTTAGAGAAGAATATAAACGACCTGATGGAGCTGAAAAACACAGCACAAGAACTTCTCAAAGCATACACAAGTTTCAATAGCAGAATTCACCAAGCAGAAAAAATGATATAAGAGATTGAAGATCAACTCAATGAAATAAAATGAGAAGGCAAGAGTAGAGAAAAAAGAATGAAAAGAAATGAACAAAGCCTCCAAGAAATATGGGATTATGTGAAAAGACCTAATCTACATTTGATAGGTGTACCTGAATGTGACGGAGAGAATGAATCCAAGCTGGAAAACACTCTTCAGGATATTATCCAGGAGAACTTCCCCAACCTAGCAAGTCAGGCCACCATACAAGTCCAGGAAATACAGATAACACCACAAAGATATTCCTCAAGAAGAGCAACTCCAAGGCACATAATCCTCAGATTCACCAGGGTTGAAATGAAGGAGAAAATGCTAAGGGCAGCCAGAGAGAAAGACAGGGTTACCCACAAAGGGAAGCCCATTAGACTCACAGCAGATCTCTCCATAGAAACCCTACAAGCCAGAAGAGAGTGGAGGCCAATATTCAACATCCTTAAAGAAAAGAACTTTCAACCTAGAATTTCATATCCAGCCAAACTAAGTTTCATAAGTGAAACTGAAATAAAATCTTTTACGGACAAGCAAATGCTGAGAGATTTCATCACCACTAGGCCTGCCTTACAAGAGCTCCTAAAAGAAGCACTAAACAAGGAAAGGAACAACCAGCACCAGCCACTCAAAATGTACCAAATGGTAAAGACCATTGATATAATGAAGAAAATGCATCAACTAACAGGCAAAACATCCAGCTAGCATCAAAATGGCAGGATGAAATTCACACATAACAATATTAACCTTAAATGTAAATGGGTTAAATGCCCCAATCAAAAGACACAGAGTGGCAAATTGGATAAAAAGTCAAAACCCATTGGTGTGCTATATCCAGGAAACCCATCTCACATGTAAGGACACACAATAAAAGCTCAAAATAAAGGGATGGAAGAAGATTTATCAAGAAAATGGAGAGCGAAAAAAAAAAAAGCAAGTGTTGCAATCCTAGTCTCTGATAAAAGCGACTTTAAACCAACAAAGATTAAAAGAGACAGAGAAGGGCATTACATAATGGTAAAAGGATCAATGCATCAAGAAGAGCTAAAAATCCTAAATATATACGCACCCAATACAGGAGCACCCAGGTACATAAAGCAAGTTCTTAACAACCTACAAAGAGACTTAGACTCCCACACAATAATAGTGGGAGACTTTAACACTCCTCTGTCAATATTAGACAGACCAACAAAACAGAAAATTAACAAGGATATCCAGGACTTGAACTCAGATCTGGACCAAGCAAACCTAACAGACATCTATAGAAATCTCCACCCCAAATCCACAGAATATACATTCTTCTCAGCACTGCATTGCACCTACTCCAAAACTGACCACATAGTTAGAAGTAAATCACTCCTCAGCAAATGCAAAAGAATAGAAATAATAACAAACAGTCTCTCAGACCACAGCACAATCAAATTAGAACTTAGGATTAAGAAACTAACTAAGAACCACACAACTTCATGGAAACTGAACCACCTGCTCCTGAATGTTGATTGGATAAACAATGAAATGAAGGCAGAAATAAAGATGTTCTTTGAAACCAACAAGAATGAAGATACAACATACCAGAATCTCTGGGACACATTTAAAGCAGTGTCTAGAGGGAAATTTATAGCAATAAATGCCCACATGAGAAGCAAGGAAAGACCAAAAATCAACACCCTATCATCAAAATTGAAAGAGCTACAGGAGCAAGATCAAAAAAACTCAAAAGCTAGCAGAAGACAAGAAATAACTATGGTCAGAGCAGAACTGAAGGAGATAGAGAAACAAAAAATACCTTCAGAAAAATCAATAAATCCAGGAGCTGGTTGTTTGAAAAGATTAACAAAATAAACAGACTGCTAGCCAGATTAATAAAAAAGAAAAGGAAGAAGAATCAAATAGATGGAATAAAAATGAAAAAGGGGATATCACCACCAATTCCACAGAAACACAAACTACCATCAGAGATTACTACAAATAACTCTATGCACATAAACCGGTAAGCCTGGAAGAAATGGATGAATTCCTGGACACTTGCACTCTCCCAAGCCTGAACCAGGAAGAAGTCAAAACCTTGAACAGACCAATAACAAGGCCTGAAGTTGAGGCAGCAATTAATAGCCTACCAACCAAAAATAGCCCAGTTCCAGATGGGATCACAGCTGAATTCTACCAGATGTACAAAGACGAGCTGGTACCATTTCTTCTGAAACGATTCCAAACAATACAAAAAGAAGGGATCCTTCCCAAATCATTTTATGAGACCAACATCATCCTGATACCAAAACCCAGCAGAGACTCAACAAATAAAGAAAACTTCAGGCCAATATCCATAATGAACATGGATGCAAAAATCTTCAATAAAATACTGGCAAACCGATTGCAACAGCACATCAAAAAGCTTATTCATCATGATCAAGTAGGCTTCATCCCAGGGATGCAAGTCTGGTTCAACATACACAAGTCTATAAACATAATCCACCACATAAACAGAAGCAAAAACAGAAACCACATGATTACCTCAACAGATGCGAGAAGGCCTTTGACAAAATTCCACAGCCCTTTATGCTAAAAACTCTCAATAAACTAGGTATCAAATGAACATACCTCAAAATAATAAAAGCCATTTATGAAAACATACAGCCAATATCATACCAAATGGGCAAAAACTGGAAGCATTCCTTTTGAAATCTGGCACTAGACAAGGATGCCCTCTCTCACTACTCCTATTCAATATAGTATTGAAAGTTCTAGCCAGAGCAATTAGGCAAGGAAAAAAAAGCATATTCAATTAGGAAAGGAAGAAGTCAAATTGTCTCTATTTGCAGATGACATGATTGCATATTTAGAAGACCCTATCATCTCAGCCCAAAATCTCCTTAAACTGATGAGCAACTTCAGCAAAGGCTCAGGGTACAAAATCAATGTGTAGAAATCACAAGCATTTCTATACACCAGTAACAGACAAACAGAGAGCCAAATCATGAGGAACTGCATTTAGAATTGCTACAAAGAGAATAAAATACCTAGGAATATAACTAACAAAGGTTGTAAAGGACCTCTTCAAGGAGAACTACAAACCACTGCTCAAGGAAATAAGAGAGGACACAGATGGAGAAACATTCCATGCTCATGGTTAGGAAGAATCAACATAGTGAAAATGGCCATACTGCCCAAAGTAATTTATAGATTCAACACTATCCCCATCAAGCTACCAATGACCTTCCTCACAGAACTGGAAAAAACCACCATAAACTTCATATGGAACCAAAAGAAAGATGGCACAGCCAAGACAATCCTAAGCAAAAAGAACAAAATCAGAGGCATCACACTACCCGATTTCAAACTATACTACAAGGCCACAGTAATCAAAATAGCATGGTACTGATACCAAAACAGAGATATAGACCAATGGAACAGAACAGAGGCCTCGGAGGCAATGCCACATATCTACAAACATCTGATCTTTGAAAAACCTGACAAAAACAAGCAACAGGGAAAGATTCCCTGTTTAATAAATGGTGTTAGGAAAACTGGCTAGCAGTGTGCAGAAAGCAGAAACTGGACCCCTTCCTGACACCTTACACTAAAATTAACTCCAGATGGATTAAAGACTTAAACATGAGACCTAACACCATTAGAACCCTAGAAGAAATCTTAGGCAAAACCATTCAGGACATAGGCTTAGGCAAGGACTTCATGACTAAAACACCAAAAGCATTGGCAACAAAAGCCAAAATAGACCAATGGGATCTAATTAAACTCCTGAGCTACTGTACAGCAAAAGAAAAATCATTAGAGTGAACTGGCAACCAGCAGAATGGAAAAAATTTTTTGCTATCTACCCATGTGACAAAGGGCTAATATGCAGGATCTACAAATAACTAAAACAGATTTACAAGAAAAAAACAAACAAACCCATCCAAAAGTGGGCAAAGGATATGAACAGACACTTTTCAAAAGAAGACATATATGAGGCTAACAAACATGAAAAAATTCTCATCATCACTGATTATTAGAGAAATACAAATCAAAACCACATTGAAATACCACCTCACGCCAGTTAGAATGGCAATCATTAAAAAATCTAGAGACAACAGATGCTGGAGAGGATGTGGAGAAATAGGAACACTTTTACACTGTTGGTGGGAGTGTAAACTAGTTCAACCATTGTGGAAGTCAATGTGGCGCTTCCTCAAGGACCTAGAAATAGAAATTCCATTTGACCCAACCATCCCATTACTGGGTATATACTCAAAGGATTATAAATTGTTCTACAATAAAGACACATGTACACAAATATTCATAGTGGCACTGTTTACAATAGCAAAGACCTGGAACCAACCCAAATGCCCATCGATGATAGACTGGACAAGGAATATGTGGCACATATACACCATGGAATACTATGCAGTTATTAAAAAATGATGAGTTTGTGTACTTTGTAGGGACATGGATGAATCTGGAAACCATCATTCCCAGCAAACTGACACAAGAACAGAAAATCAAACACCGCATGTTCTCACTCATATGTGGATGTTGAACAATGAGAACACATCGACACAGGGAATGGAGTGTCACACACTGGGGTCTGTTGGAGGGGCCAAGGGAGGGACAGTGGGGGAGGGTGGGGAGGTCGGGGAGGGATAACATGTGGAGAAATGCCAGATGTAGGTGATGGGGGGTTGAGGCAGCAAACCACATTGCCATGTGTGTACCTATGCAACAATCCTGCGTGAACTGCACATGTACCCCAGAACCTAAAGTACAATAAAAAATAAAAATAAAATAAAACTATTAGCCAAAAATTTTCTATCCTGCAAGAATAGTCTTTATAAATGGAGAAATAAAGTATTTCACATACAAGAAAATGCAGGAGGAACTTGGCACCACTAGACCAGATCTATAGGTCATGTTCAGAGGGGTCTTAAACATAGAAATGAAGGGTCAATAATCACTGTCATGAAAATATGAAACTAATAGGTCTTATAAATCAGTGACACAAATGAGAAAGAGATAGAAATCAAATGGTAATATGAAAGAACTTCAAACAATGACAGAAAGAGAAAAAGAAAAGAACAAGGAATTTATAAAATAACTTGAAATCAGTTAACAATATGACAGAAACAAAGCCTCCCATATCAATTTTAACCTTGACTATAAATGGATTAAATACTCCACTTATAAGATATAGATTGGCAGGATGGATTTTAAAAAGCATGATCTAACTATATGTTGCTTACAAGAAACTCACTTTACTCATAAAGACACATAGAGACTGGAAGTAAAGGGGTGACAAAAGATACTCCATGAAACAGAAACCAAAGCAAACAGGAATAGCTATATTACATAAGACAAAACAGACTTTAAATTAAAAGCAGTTTAAAAAGTCAAAGTGGTCATTATATAATTATAAAGGGATCAATTTAGCAAGAAGGAAGGCAATAACAATCCTGAATATATATATGCATCTAACATCAGAGCACCCAAATTTACAAAACAAATATTGCTAGACCTAAATAAAGAGATAAACAGAATTGCAATAATAGTTGAGCATTCAATGGCTCACTGACATCACTAGACAAATCAAGACAGAAAATTCACAAAAAATGTTAGACTTAAATCTGACATTAGACCAAATAGACTTAACAGACATTTACAGAATATACTATGCAACAGCTAAAGAATATACATTTTTTTCATTAGTAGATGGAACATTCTTCAAGATAGACCACATGTTTGGCCACAAAGTAAGTCTTAACAAATTTTTAAAAATCATAACAATTATCTTCTCAGAACACAGTGGAATGAAGCTAGAAATAAATACCAAGGGAAACTTGTAATCTATATAAATACATGGAAATAAGTAGCATGCTTCTGGGTGATCACTGGGTCAACAAAGAAATTCAGACATAAATTTAAATTTTTTGAAAGTAAATAAAAATGAAAATATGACATACCAAAACTTGTGGGACACAGCCAACACAGTGCTAAGAGGAAAGTTTATATCATGAAATGCCTAACCAGAAAACTACAAAGAGCACAAATTAATAACCAACATCACATCTCAGGGAAATAGAGAAACAAGACCAATTCAAACCCCAAGCTAACAAAAGAAAGGAAATAACAAAGATCCAAGCAGAACTAAATGAAATAGACACCAAAAAAAAAAAAAAAATCAACAAAATGAAAAGTTGGTTTCTCAAAAAGATAAACAAAATTGATAAACCACTTGATAGACTCACCAAGAAAAGATAGAACATCCAAATAAAAACAACCAGAAATGGGAAAAGGAAACATTTCAACTAATATGACATAAATATAAGATCATCGGAGACTCTTATGCACAGCTATATGCTCACAAACTAGAAAACCTAGAGGAAATGGATAAATTCCTGGAAACATACAACCTCCGTAGATTGAACCTGGAAGAAATAGACTTGTGAACAAACCAATGACAAATAGTGAGATTGAATCGGTAATAAAAAAATGTCTCACCCCCGTCAAAAGCCCAGGACCAGATGGATTCACAGATATATGTATGAATTCTATCAAACATACAATGAAGAACTAATACAAATCTGCCTGAAACTATTCTGAAAAATCAAGGAGGAGGGATTTCTCCCTAACTCATTCTATGAGGCTGCCCTGATACCAAAACCAGAAAAAAAAAACCCACAACAGAAATGAAAATTACAGACCAACATTCCCGATGAACATAGACACGTAATCCTCAAGAAAATACTAGCAAATCAAATCCAACAGCACATTAGAAGGATAATACACTATGGCCAGATCCCAGGGATGTGAGGATGCTTTAGCATATGCAAATCAATGTGATACATCACATAAACAGAATTGAGGACAAAATCCATATGATTATCTCAATAGACACAGAAAAAGCATCTGATAAAATTTAACATCCATTCATGATAAAAAATCCTCAACAAATTAGTCAGAGAAATAACAAAATTTAACATAATAATGGCCATTAATAACAGCCCAACAGGCAACATCGTACTGAGTGGGGAATACTTGAAAGCATTCCCTCTAAGAGGCGAAACAAAACAAGGATGCCCGCTTTCACTACTCTTTTTCAACATAGTACTGGAAGTCCTTGCCAGAGCAATTAGGCAAGAGATAAAAATAAAAGGCATCACAATTGGAAAAGAGAATGCTGAATTATCCCTGTTTGCTGATGGTATGACCTTCTATCTACAAAACCCTAAAGACTAAAGACTCCATCAAAAGCTCTTAGATTTGATAAATGAACTCAGAAAAGTTTCTGTATACAAATCAATGTACAGAATTCAGTAGTGTTTCTATACAACAATAATAATCTAACCAAGGACCAAATCAATAAAGCAATCCCACTTAAAATAACTACAAGAAAATAAGATATCTAGAAATACATTTAACCAAGGAAGTAAAAGATCTTTATAAGGAAAATTACAAAACACTGGTGAAAAAAAATTGTAGATGACACAAATAAATGAAAAAAAAATCCCATGCTCATAGATTGGAAGAATTAATATTGTTATAATGGCCATACTACCCGAAGCAATCTACAGGTTCAATACAATCTCTATCAAAATACCAGTGTCATTTTTTACACAATGATTAAAAAATTCTAAACTTCATATGAAACCAAAAAAAACCTAAATAGCCAGCGTAACCTAAGCAAGAAGAACAAAACTGAAAGCAACACATTGCCTGACTTCAAGTTATACTACAAAGCTATAGTAACCAAAACAGCATGGTACTGTTGTTGTTGTTGTTGCTGTTGTTGTAAAAAGACATACATACATAGATCAATGGAACAGAATAGAGAGCTCAGAAATAAGGCCACATATTTAGAGCCAGCTAATCTTTGACAAAGTTGACATGAGCATACACTGAGGAAAGGACACTTTTTTCAACAAATGATGCTGGAGAAATTGGACTGCCATATGCAGAAGAATGAAACTGGACCCCATCTCTCATCACACACAAAAATCCACTCAAGATGGATTAAAGACTTAAATGTAAGACCTGAAACTGTAAAAATACGAGAGGAAAATCTAGATAACAGTCTTCTAGACATTAGTCTAAGCAAAAAATTTATGAGTAAGACCTCAAAAGCAAAGGCATCAACAATAAAATTAGACAAATGGAACTTAATCAAACCAAAAAGTTTCTGCAAAGCAAAAGAAATAACAGAGTGAACAGATAACCTGCAGTATAGGAGAAAATATTTTCAAGCTGTACATCCATCAGGAGACTAATAACCAGAATTTATAAGAAACTCAAGCAATTCAACAGAAATACCCCCAAATAATACTATTTGGGGGTATAATACCACTTCTGGGCTAAGGATATGAATAGACACTTTTCAAAAGAGACCAACAAAGAGTCCACAAGCATATGAAAATGGTTCAACATAACTAATCGCCAGAGAATGCAAATTAAAACCACAAGGAGACCATCTTACACCAATCAGAATGGCCATTATTAAAAAGACAAAAAATGAAAGATGTCAGAGAGGATGAAGAAGAAAAGAGAACTTTTATGTGCTGTTGATAAGAATGTATATTAGTACAAACTCTATGAAAAAAAGTGTGGTGATATCTCAAAGAATTAAAAAGAGAACAACCACATGATCCAGCTATCCCACTACTGGGTATCTACACAAAAGAAAATGAATCATATATCAAAAGGATATCTACACTTGTATGTCTATTCCAGTATCACAATAGTAAAGACATGAAATCAACGTAAGTGTCTATCAGTGGAGGACTGGATAAAGAAAATGTGGTGTATACATACAGCAGAATACTATTTAGCCATTTTTTTCTTATTATAAAAAGTAAGCCATTTATACCATGCATTTTTCTAAAAAACACAAATGTGAGAATAAAATAAACACAATCACGACTCACTATCCCTCACAGAACACGAAGCAGCCCTGGACTGAGAGCCTGCAAATGTGCTTCCCTCTATGTCTGAACTTCCTCACACAATTTAGCATTTCATGTTTTATTACCTCTTACAAAGGAAAGGAAACTACCTGGAAGCTTCATGTTCAAGAAAGTCACAACAACGTTAAAGCTGTGCAGCTTGTAGAATCTGGTTTGCAACTCTGAGAAGCAGTACCAAATAAGGATTGTCAAGTACTACTCCCAGTCAACCTTTATTGGCATGGTTCTTTGAAATTGTCTTTTGGACTGGTTATATTTTTTCACTGTAGCTTTTGTGTATTCCAGAGCAAAAACGCTGAACTCTCCAGTTTAAAGCCCAGTCTTGGCCAAGCAAGGTGGCTCACGCCTGTAATCCCAGCACTTTGGGAGGCAGAGGTAGGTGGATCATTTGAGGTCAGAAGCTCGCGACCAGCCTGACCAACATGGTGAAACTCTACTAAAAAAAAAAAAAAAAAAAAAAAAAGCCAGACGTGGTGGGTGGTGCCTAAAAACCCAGCTACTTGGGAGGCTGAGGCAGGAGAATCACATGAACCTGGGAGGTGGAGGTTGCAGTGAGCTGAGATCGTGCTATTACATTCTAGCCTGGGAGACAAGAGTGAAACTCGATCTTAAAAAAATAAGAATAAAAATAAATAAATAAAGTGCAGTCTCCATGTTCAAGTATAAAAGTCTGTTTCAGGACAACCTCAAGTTGCTGCAGTGTTTCTTTGTCTCTCTGCAGTGTCTACTGGGTGTTGTCCCCTTGGACAGGTTGGCCAAATGGTAGCACAATGCAGGGGACCACTCAGTCAACTTCCCACTGCCAAACTCACTCCCCATTCAAATGTGACACGGCCCAACAGTCAAGGCTGAAATCTTGATATCAGTGTGACCTCGGTCCATTTTAATTCTGAAATTGCACTCTGTGATGGTTAATACTGAATGTCAACTTGATTGGCTGGAAGAATGCAAAGTATTGTTCCTGGGTGCATCTGTGAAGGTGTTGCCATTTGAGTCAGTGAACTGGGAAGAGCAGACCCACCCTTAATCTAGGTGGGCACAATCTGATCAGCTGCCAGTGCAGCCACAATAAAAGCAGGCAGAAGAACGTGAAAAGACTAGACTGGCTTAGCCTCTGAGCCTACATCTTTCTCCTGTGCTGGAGCTTCCTGCCCTCAAACATCGGACTCCAAGTTCTTCAGCTTTGAGGCTTGGACTGACTTCCTTGCTCCTCAGCTTGCAGACGGGCTGCTGTGGGACCTTACAATCCTGTGAGCTAATACTCCTTAACAAACTCTCATTTATTTATATATCTATCCTATTAGTTCTGTCCCTCTAAAGAACCCTACCTATTACACACTGTTATGTAACCAAAGCCGCTTCTTCATCAGTAATCAAATGGAGCTTTCAAAAGGCCTCAGGGATACTCCTGGGAAGTGCTCTGGGATGGAGCTGGAGGGTCCTGGCCTTTGGGTTCTGGAAGAGGAGGGCTGCTGCTGCTGCTTTATTCTGGGCCTCCAGGAACTCATGAATTTCTCCTTCCACTGGTGGCCTGAGGATGCAGTTTAATTTTGGATCCACTTCCTGAGAAATAATCCTGTCTACTCCAACTTCCAGTGTCCCTGACTCAACCTCACTCTGCCTCTGAGCATTTCCTATTAGGCTTTTGTGCATCATAAGATTCCAGTCCTGCTCATCCAGGTGTGTGGACACCGAATGCTCGGCTTTCTGCCTCAGGTTTTGCTAAGCTGGCCTGGTGTCTTGAACTGCTCCAGGGTGAGAGCAATGAGCTGTGGGTCGAAGGGTAACAGCGAGGCGGGTTGATAGGGCCACCACTCCTGCCTAGGCCTGGCCAGCTCCACCGCTGCCAACCTCCATGGCTGTGCCCCAGGCCACAAGGAAGATAGAATACAGCTTCTTCTGCAGGACAGAGGGCCTAGGATGTGTAGAGGGGCAGAGGGGGTGGAGGAGGAGCTGGAGGAGGGACCCAAAGAGGCAGCGGCAGAGGTGATGGTGGTGAAGGCAGAGGTGATGCTGGTGGTGGCCGGCTCTGAGATGGTGGAGGTACTTTGAACTTTTCTAAGCGCATTGATTCATAATTATTTTTGTAAATGAATTCCCTTAACATGACATGCTTTTCCCTCTATAGGGAGCTCAATACAATTTTTCTCCAATTCTAAAGAGGTTTTTTTTTTTTCCTAAGTCAAGGACCACAGGCAGTCCTCAGAGATCTATCACTAGATCTTTAACCAAGGGATACAGCTTTTAAGAGATTGGATGTGGCTTTCATGGAAAGAAATATAAAGAGAATTGGATTGGAGAAAAAATTACATTTTCTTGTAACTTTCCTGCATAGAATTGATCTTTTGATAATTCTCACCCTATTATGCCCATGGTATGAGAAGACCTTGTATGAGATTACCCCTATCGTAGGACAGCAAGAAAAAAAGAACAATTAAGAAAAAACACAAATCAGATACAGAGCAGATATTCAGGTTTTCTACCACTAGTCCATGAAAGAGGCTTGTCCTGATTGATTCACCAAGTAAAGAAACCATATAATAATTCTGGAATTATTGTCTAGCTAGCGTTAAGGTTTGCATTTGCCTAGATGGCTTTCCATTCATTTAGTGCTTGGAACTCCACAGGGCCTAATTTGATGATACCAATATTCTGCTACCAAAATGGAACTAGTATCATGATTCTTTTTCTCTGAAATAATACAAACAAGCACCAGAAAGGTAAGTTTATTTTCTTAAGTTCACAAATCTAATTAGTTTTGAACAAATGTCAGCATCAGAGTGATTTATAATCATTTATATTATTTGAACATAAATGTCAATTTTCAATAAAGCTGTAATTCAATGAAAATAAAAATAAATAATTTGAGACAAACCAGAATATTAAGCTACTACAAAAGAAAACCTACAGAATGGAGGCTATTTTTGTTGTGTGAGATTTTGTTTTGTTTTGTTTTGTTTTGTTTTGTTTTGTTTCCTAAAACAATAGCAAAACTGACTTTACCACTCAATTCAAATAAAGAATCCTCTGAAAGTTTGGCTGGAATTTGCAGGAAATTTTATGGTTGTATGTCTGAAGAATACCAGTTTTAATTGTCTTGATGCCACAGAGTGCCTACCTTTGAAAAACGTTGAAGTTTTCAATACCTATTTTTTCTGCAAATTACAGTTATGCTGTTACATGCGTGGATGATTGGATCCAGTACTCCCTGACTATACTAAATTCCATGCATCCTCAAGTCTTGCAGTAGGCTCTGTGAAATCTGAACATACAAAGTTGGCTCTCTATATCCACAGTTTTCAAATCTCATGAATATCGTATTTTTGATCCACATTTGGTTGAAAAAAAAAATCATGTACAAGTGGACTTGCTCAGTTCAAACCCATCTTTTTCAAGGGTCAATTGTATTTTTGAAATATTTATATGCACTGTGGTTACAAAATAGGGCTACTTTTTATTTAGACCAAGACTATGAAAATTTTACTTAATTTCAGGCCGAATGTACATGTTTGGACTTGAAAGCAGCTATACCCCAATACACATAAATATACCTGTGCACGGTGCTTGTGAGCATGCACATGCATACACATTGCTACACCGAGCAAAAAACTTACTCTTTTCCCTATTCATGTGAGTATTCTTCTCCTCTTTTTCTTCCTTTCTTTCACTTCTTTTCGTTCATGGTTGAATTTAAAATTGTTTAGGAATGAAGAAGAGGCAGAAGCTTGGTGGAGGTGTGGAAGAGATAGAGGGATTAAGAGGAGGACTGCAGGAAGATGGATGAAAAAGACAAGAGATGGGCTGAGGGCAGTGGCTCACCTCTATAATCCCAGAACTTTGGGAGGCCAATGCAGGCGGATCACAAGGTCAGGAGATTGAGACCATCCTGGCCAACATGGTGAAGCCCCGTCTCTACTAAAAAAAAATAATGATAATACAAAAATTAGCTGGGTGTAGTGATGCACACCTGTAGTCCCAGCTACTTGGGAGGTTGAGGCAGGAGAATGGCTTGAACCGTAGAGGTGGAGGTTGCAGTGACCCAAGATCATGCCACTGCACTCCAGCCTGGTGACAGAGCAAGACTCTGTCTCAAAAAAAGAAAAGAAAGAAAGAAAGAAAGAAAAAAAACAAGAGATGAAAAGAGTTGTTGTCTAAAAACATTGGGCTCCTTTATTACCCATGCCAAGCATATTTTTTTTTTTTGAGACAGAGTCTCTGTTGCCCAGGCTGGAGTGTGGTGGCACGATCGCGGCTCACTGCAACCTCTGCCTCCCAGGTTCAAGCGATTCTCCTGCCTCAGCCTCCCGAGTAGCTAAGACTACAGGCGCACACCTCCATGCCTGGCTAAATGTTTGCATTTTTAGTAGAGACAGGGTTTCACCATGTTAGCCAGGATGGTCTCAATCTCCTGACCTCGTGATCTGCCAGCCGCGGCCTCCGAAAGTGCTGGGATTACAGGCGTGAGCCACCGTGCCCGGCCGTCAAAAATAATTTTAAGTGACTATGATCCTGGCAAAATTTCCTCACCACAAAACACTGTGTATCAGAAAGCACATCAGTGGAGTAAGTAGTTTCTCAAGGTTGCTTTTAAGGTTCTGATTCTAAAACAAATAGAAGTGAAAGTCAGATTTTAGCTCCTATATTTGATCCCAATAACATAAATGTTATCTGTAATTGGTATGTTATCACTGGTACCAATGTGTGTGGATTAGGAATTCACAAAATCAGAGGACTTTTGCTCTCCAAAAGATGTAGTCCAAAAATATCTAGTTTCATGAGGAAAGGTACTGACAAAATTGCTGGACTATCAAGCAATTTTGTCTGCTATGTTTTAAGTCTCAGTTCTTTAGGTTTATAAGTTGTATGGCCTGGCAATAGTCTCTGTACCACTTTTCCTTAGTACGGCAGCTAGAACAAAGAATGAGTAAATTACGAAAGCAGCCTTTAAATAAAGCAGATTGGTATATGGGGAATAGAAGTTAGATGAACTGGAATTCCAGCATCGGGGCAGGCCTTCCACAGGGTGTTATCTGGGGGAAGTCAGAGGAAAATGATATCAGCAAGGATTTTGGCAGGCAGATGGACTGAGTGGAAATAAAGTATCCAAAATGAGGCCAGTTTCTGCCTAGAAGATTCTTGCTGAATTCTGGCACTACACATTGTAGGCCGGGGAACCAAGGCCTTTGAAGGCAGAGTGAAATTTCTCATAACCTTATGATGCTTATGAAACAAAATTCCTTTAAAAGATGAAGCCTGTCTCAAACCTATGAAGCAATTGGAACTCTCATATGTTAATAGCAGGACAATAAGTTAAAACTACCTCATTAGAAACCTCTTTGGCAGGATCTACTAAAGTAAACATATATATATATATATATTATGACCCAGAAATTCTACTTCTGGGAAGTTGCCCAAGAGAAATGGCATGTACCCATCCAAAGATATGTACAAGAGTATTTACTGCAGCTTTATTTGTAATAGCCAAGATTGGTCGGAGGAAACCCTTAATAGTCAATGGTAGAATGGATAAGTAGTGGCATTATTAAACAATAGAGCAAATAGAACAAATAGCCACTGTTTGCAATAACATGAAGGAATCTTTCAGACAAAATATTCAGGAAACAATACCCCCACCAAAAGAGCATATACAGTACGGTTCTGTTTATATGAAGTTCACAAACAAATCTATGATTACATAGGTCAGATATTGTTTAGTTTTGGAGAGGTATCAACAGGCAGAGACTTAAGGAAATGTGCTATGGTGGAGGAAACGTTCTAAACATATCTAAAAATTCATTATGCTGTGCACTGAAGTAAAGCCTCAGTAAAAATACCAACCCCCTGCCCCAGAATTGTTTAATTTTATAACTAGAAAGAAGCTGAGTGACCACCTTAGCCAACTTCTGTTTCACAGATGAGGAAACAAAGGCTCAGAAAAATTAAGAAGCTTGTTACTGTCATGCAGGTAACATCCATTTAGTCAACAAGTGCTTGCTCTTTTCTTAGGATACAGGTTAATCAAGAAAGACCTATACCTGCTTTCATGAAGCCTACTCCTTAGCTATGGAAAGATAAATTTAATAATATAAAAATACAGATAAAATTGCCTATTGTGATAAATTTTTTGAAGGACTGTCACGGAGTATTTTTAGCAATTATATCTGGAGTCAGAACCCAGATCACTTGACTCAAAGTAGTGAGCCCTTGACTTCAACAATACCGTCTTTTTTTGGAACTCTCGACTGTTACCATAAACTTTGAATTTTGTAAAACTAGAAACAAACTTTAGATCTACATATATTTATTTCTCCTGATTTTAAAGGTGAACCCTTAATTATAACACATAAGCAAAGCTATATATAAATTTAAAGGGATGACTTTTTGCCAAAAATATCTAGTTTCAGGAGGGAAGGTACTGATAAAATTACTGGGTTTGATATTTGTCTCCTATGTTTTAAATGTCAATTCCTTAGGTTTATAAGTTGTATGGCCTGGCAATAGTTTTTGTACCACTTTTCCTCAGTACAGCAGCTTCCAGTACCTGTTCATGTGATATTTCTGTGGATTCCGTGGTTATAAATTAGCCGGTTTGGAAAACAGAACTGAGATTAAATCAATCGCAAGCCAGCCAAGATAGCCATAATAAAATTAAAATACACAACACATATGATTTCTTAACCAGCTCACAGTCAATTACTTTGGCATTTGTTTTGAAACATGCCAGCTACTGCTTAATACCTGGTTGAGGCAGATTGACTCTTCAGAAAGCCAGGTCCAATTTTTCTGCAACAAGATACAAATAATTAGTAACCCAGTTTTCTTTGATAGGAAGCACTGTAACGCCATTGTCTTAATTTTCATCCCCTTAGAAGTAGATCCTGAGACAAAAATTTGAGTGAAAGTAGCTCATTTGGCAGTTCATCCTAGGAACTACCAATGGGAAGGTGGAGAAATGAGAAAGGGGCTGCACACCTGGGACTTCATCAGGTGGCAACAAGTGGGAGACCATGGGACACACCTCAGAGTTGGCCCACCGGAGGGTGAGAAGGGCAGAGTATTTGTGCGCCATCTCCCATCCATTATTGTTGGAAGGCTTTCCTGGAGCCTTAGCTCCCTGGTACTTCTGGCCAACCCCTTGTGTAGGCTGAGCCACAGATATACCTAGAAAAGGCCCACAGGCAAAAAGTGACAGCTATTTGTAGCCAGAAGCCATCTGTGAACAGGGAAATGACATGTGCTGAAGGCATATGGATGGATGGCAACAACACTGGCTATACATTTAACTCAATTAGTGGAGCATTCATGCAAGAGCATCAATTCTTAGACACAAGCGTCAGGCATGTAGTGAAAGCACTTAATTGATTAAGTAGAAATCGGCTAAGGAAAGAATCGTAACTTGCTTTAAAAATTGAAAAACACCATAGGAATAAGGCTATTCTTTCATTCTCTTGTAACTTAGACCATGTACAACCTGTGGCCTAAGTCAAATGATCAAAGGAATTAATTTTCTGAGTTAAGAAAGTCACCCTAGGTCTTCACATGCAGCAGGAGTCCTCCTGGTCAGCTTCAGCGGAAGAATGTGCTAACAGTGGGACACATATGATGTCAAGGGATTATTTCAGGGGAAAAGGACACAGTAAAAATATACAGATAAAAGGCCAGGCACGGTGGCTCATGCCTGTAATCCCAGCCCTTTGGGAGGCCAAGGTGGGTGGAATCACTTGAGGTCAGGAGATGAGAACCAGCCTAGCCAACATGGTAAACCCTGCCACTACAAAAATACAAAAAATTAGCTGGGTGTGGTGGTGCATGCTTATAGTCCCAACTAGTAAGGAGGCTGATTCAGGAGAATTGCTTGAACCCAAACCCGGGAGGTGGAGGTTGTAGTAAGCTGGGATCAAGACACTGCACTCCAGCCTGGGCAACACTGTCTCAAAAAAAAAAAAAAAAAAAAAAAGATACTGATAAAATACTTAATTTCTTTTAAATTTAGTGAAAGAAAAAAATACCAAGTGGAAAAAAGAAACTGCTGAACTTTAAACAACTTTATATTATATTAGTTTCTAAAACATTCCCCAAAGTTTAAGAAAAGGAATTATAAAATCTAATAAGGGATTGGCATTTTTGGAGTTTATTAACTAAATCATTTAACTTGAGATCATATAAATCATCTTTTCTCTCTGACAGATAAGGTCATTAGCATGATGTCATTTTCCTTGCCTACCTCTTGATTTTTGTTAGTTATATTTTATGCTCTCACAATATAACAATTT
This sequence comes from Cacajao melanocephalus, assembly GCA_963573385.1. Taxonomy (NCBI): domain Eukaryota; kingdom Metazoa; phylum Chordata; class Mammalia; order Primates; family Pitheciidae; genus Cacajao; species Cacajao melanocephalus. Next base: position 205,369 of record CAUYLG010021673.1, on the reverse strand, counting down.
ACATACTTCTTTTTGGCCACAATTTTCACAATTATGTATTATTCACTTTAATATTTAGGTGAAGACACTGCTCTTCACTAGTCCTTTTGTTTCAGCCTCTCCATTCCTAAAGTTTTTATTTATATTCATTTTTTAGTTGGCTGAAATTCATGGTCAGGCAGATTTTTCACAGAGACATCTTGAGTACTAGTACCGCTTTTTTTTGTTTGTTTTTTGGTTTTTTTAATGTTTGCCTTTATTCTCAGGTGACATCTTGGCTGGGAATAATATCTTTCCCTCATACTTTTCTTTCTGCAGTGCTCCTATATAGCTTTTTCTCCCTTATGTTACAGGATTGAATGTTGCTATGAAGTAATCTGATGCCAACATGACAATTTGCCTTTGTAAAAGACTTGCTCTCAGCCTAGAGCTTAATAAGTTTTCTTTTATTCTAGAAGTATTGATGTTGAGCATTTTGTATCTATTTTCCTAGAATATGATGTGGGTATTTATTTTCTTTCCTTCCTTCCCTCCTTCCTTCCTTCCTTTATTTTCTTCCATTTTCTTAATTTCTGTAAGGCAAAGTTGCCACTTTATTTTATTTATTTTTATTTTTTATCTTTGAGATGGGATTTCACTCTTGTTGCCCAGGCTGGAGTGCAATGGTGCTATCTCGGCTCACTGCAACCTCTGCCTCCCTGGTCCAAGTGATTTTCCTGCCTCAGCCTCCCGATTAGCTGGGATTTACAGGCATGCACCACCACGCCCAGCTAATTTTGTATTTTTAGTAGAGATGGGGTTTCTCCATGTTGGTCAGGGTGGTCTTGAACTCCAGACCTCAGGTGATTCACCTGCCTCAGCCTCCCAAAGTGCTGGGATAACAAACATGAGCCACCGTGCCCGGCGGAAGTTGCCACTTCCATCTGAGAGGAGTCTCGTCTCCTGTCTCACCTGTTTCTTCCCAACAGCCATTTCCACTACCCTGTAGCCAGAAGACAAAGTCACTCACTTCATTTTTCTCACACCTAGCTCAAGATTTTGTGCACTTACTAATATGATTTCTGAGGAATAGAGGAAAGATTGGTAGACTTCTCATCCCCTACTGTGGTCTTCTACTTTGTACCCTCTGAAATTTCTTATTTCTTTCCTTAGTTTTAGTTGAATGGCATTGAGTTTTTTCTATTGAATATTTTAACTGACTCTTTACTATTTTTGTTAAATTTCTTACTCAGAAATGTTTTCTCTAAAGCGGTTGCATTCTTACATCTTAACATTGATATCTCTAGAATGTATATTCTTAAAATCCCTAGAATTTAGATTCTTAAATTTTGTGTTCAGATGCTCACAGAGTTTGAGATTACTGATTTCATGTATTTTTGTGAACAATAGTGCTCACTTTCTCCATCTAGGTTGTATTTATCCTCCCTTAGTCTCAGTGTGACTTTATCTGCAAAGGAAAATAAGGTTTGTATTCATCCATTCTGACACTGCTATAAAGAACTGCCAGAGACTGGGTAATTTATAAAGGAAAGAGGTTTAATTGACTCATGGTTCCACATTGCTGGGGAGGCCTCAGGAAATCTACAGTCACGGTGGAAAGCAAAGAAGAAGTAGTCACCTTCTTCACAGGGCAGCAAGATGGAGTGAGTACACGCAAGGGAAATACCAGACATTTATAAAACCATCAGATCTCAGGAGACTCACTCACTTTCATGAGAACAGTATAGGTGAAACTGCCCCCGTGATCTGATTACCTTCATCTGGTCCCACCTTGCCACGTGGGGATTATGGGGATTAAATTCAAGGTGAGATTTTTGGGTGGGACACACCCAAAGAGATCAACATCTTTTCAGGTTACACCTTATTTTGAGGTTGTGGCAATGAGATAAACGAGGGAATGTGTGCTAATATCTTTTGCAAACTTTCACATGCTCAATAAAGATACTATAATTTCCACTTTCCTGTCTCTACATCTGTTTTGGTATTGTAGAGGCTAAACTAGTTTCACATTTTTCACAGATTTTATTATTTTACTGTATTTTACCAGACTAAGCTATTACAGTGGATAAATTAAAGGTCCCTCTCTTTGTATTGTTTTATCATAGAAACCTTAAAACAGCTTTGAAAATGGCCAGTAACTCACCTCTGAATGGTATAAATTCAATGATTATTTTTAAATGATAGATTCATTTCTTTGTAACCTGAAATCCCACCATTTTTTAGCTAGGAAACCTAACTAGCTAAAAAAGAAATAAAAGAAATGAAGGGAACCAGTTAATCATTTTGCATCCGTTTACAATACTGTTTGCACTGAACAGATGATGACAGCAAAGCAAAGTAACAGGAAAGGATTTCTCCCTTTAGTTCCACCCTAGGGACAGGCAACACAAAAGACAACAGCTGAACACAGAGATGGGAATCCTGTGTAAGTAGTAAATCAGAAAAATAAAAGACACTAAGTAAACGTTCCCACTCATTTCTGAAACTAAAAGCTGTGATCTTGTTTATGATAATAAGCAAGTGGAAATCCACCTTAATCCTGTGTCAAACGAAGTTCTGTAGTCCCCTTGTAAAATCTAGTAACTTTTTCTTCATATTCAAAGATCTCTAAGAGTTTACAGATCTTTAACTCATTTATTTTTATGACTGAGCTTTCCTAGAATTTTGCCAACATTGCACCTACCTATTGAGAACAGGGGTTGCTGAACTTCCTTTTGTCCTCCCAACAACTCAGCCATATCTCTTCTCCTTGCTGTTGATTTTCCATCTCAAAGAACATGGCAGCCACTTACCTTTATTTCTTGAGATCAAAAGGCCACTTCTTAGCATACATCCTTTTCCTTTCAAGCCTCAGGACCCACCATCCCACGGCTGTCCTCACGCAGTAACAGAGAAAGGCCCATTAAAGAAGCACTTCCCCTGGTCATGGTATCTAGGGGTTTGAAAACAGCCTTGGAAGCCTCATGGTGCCAAATAATGGTAAGATTCATGTACAAAATGAGCCAAACAGCAGAGTCTAGAAAACTTTGCTTTAAATATTTCAAAGTTGTATATGTCTTATTTATAAATAACGTTTAGATACAGAGGTCAATAAGATGTTCCAAAAATTTCCAATTTGTTAGCACAGACACACCAGAGAGGAAAAATAGCATGTTTATATGTTTCTGTCACCATGACAGCAAAAACAAAGGCTGGTTATATCCAGACATCTCAGTAGACATAGTACTAGATCACTTGCAAACTACACGCATTAGATTTATTTTTTTTGTGTGTGTGGCACTCCTGAATAATTTCCCTGAATATCTTCATTCTTACTATGCTGTGCAATTATATCACATCAGTTATATGACTTTTGGTCAATTTAAATTCATTCTTCACTTGGCACCAATTCTGCTGAAAGAAATGCTTATGAGTAAACAATCTTTAAATTGTAAGCTCTTCTACTTCCTTCTCCATCCATGTTCCCTTTGAATTTATTCCACCTGTGCACTTTGGGAGATAGCATAACAAAGCCGATAAGATATTTTTTCATTCATTATCGATTATCCAAATATTTATTCTTGAAACTGTAGTATATTGGAATTTTAGAAGTATATTTTAATATCAGTCACACTTTATGCCCTAATACTTTGCTTTAAAAAGAAATCAAATGTAGATATTGATACTCTGAAGCCAGAAGGTTTTTAACCACGGTCAAATTCTTTTTCTGTCCCCAGTAGCACCAATTTAATAACTTTTGTGAAGCCCAGGAAATGGGACTCTAGATACTCCAGAAATATGCACATTATCCTCACAGAAATGGAGCAGGGATTGAACCTGTTGCTGCACAGATGCCTTAATTACAAATGAACACACAGATCTCTGTCACTGCATTCGCAACACTGTTGCTTTACTGTCTCCACTGTAGTCTCATATATTCCTGACCTGAATGATTTTCATAATCTCAAAAAAATAATTTTAATTTGTTGATGGGAAAAGTTAGTAAGGTCCTAATGCAAATACATAGCCTGGTGGCAAAACAGCATTTGTAAGGCCTCAGAATCCCTTCCAAGGATGCCGCACCCCATAGTCAGCCCCTAGTATAAGTCTCTCAGAGATAGGCAGCTGCTGAAGAAATATACAATTCTAGCCATTCTCCATGAAGCTTCTAAGGAATTGAGTTATTGGCAACTCACACATGTACACTCACTTGTCTTATTTTATTGAATCTTGAGATAAGAAAAGAAATCCATATTCCCAAAAGATTTCTACGCAGAGCATAAACACCAATTATTAAATCATTCAGAGAATTGAGGCTAAAAGACTGAGCTATTGAAAAGCCTAAATTCCTCCCTTTCTTAAAATAACATAAATATTAATATACGCCTTGGTATGATCCCAAGGGACTCAGTCTTAGAATTTGCCTTTGCTTGACTTGATCTTAGACCTGAATCCACTTTATAAAAGCCTTCAATTTCACATTTGAAGGTAACTAAAACTCCATTCCCTCACCTTTCCAGAATGCCTTTTTAATATAAAGAACTCAGTAATGTACTCAGTATTTAAGCAAAAAGACAGCTTGTTAAATTCACAGAAGGAACACACAAAAGGCAGAAGTAAATAAATGAGATATAGAATTCTTTTTTTCAAATAAAAGAACTTTAAAAATACATTGGCCTGCAAAACTACTTTTGCAATTACAGTGTCATATTTGGCCCCACTATGTTTCAGAAGCACTGCATAAATAGGAACAGAATCATCTAATGCACTTTTTCAAAACAGTGCTTCTCAGCCACGGGCCAGTGCGAATTCATTCTACATCTAGGTGCCGATGACACTTCGGTTTACTTTATTGGCAACATTGTGGTGATGCGTCCTATACTAAGAGGAAGGCTAGAAACCAAGCACGTCAAGAGCCAAATGCACCATGTTACTTCTTTTCGTGCTTCTTGGTTAACTCCCCAACGCCCAGCTGGATGCGGCCCCGGCTGTCGCTGATTCTCTCTTCCCTGTGCTGACTCTCCTGGGAGACTTGCTGCACGGCTTGCAGGATTGCATTCTGCACAATCTGTTTGCTGGCATTCTGCAGCTTCACCTCTTCAGGCTCATTTCCAGGTTTCTCACCTAGCCAAAAACATGAAAATGAGGGGAAAAGGAGAGAAGTTAATTTCAGGAATGTGAGAGGGAATGGTAGGGGGAAAAAGATGGGAGGGAAGAGTGGGACTGTAAGAACACACTAGAGTGGGCTGGTTCACTACGAGAAGCCCACCAGAACACGTACAACTGGAGGGTTGGTTTCAGGACACCCTGTAGATATGAAAGTCCTTGATATAAAATGACCTAGTGTTTGCATCTAATCTACATACATCCTCCCATAAGTCATTTAAGTCATCTGTAGTTACTTTTAATACCTAATATAATGTAAATGTAATGTAAATAGTTGTTATACTGTATTTTTAAGATTGTATTATTTTTTACTGCTGTACTGTTATTTCTTTTATTGAGGTTTTTTTCCCAATATTTTCCATTCACAGTTGTTTGAATCCTAGGATCTTCAGCTTCTAGAGTGACAGCTTTGGCCAATGAGGGCCTCTAGGAAAGTTTCTAGAAAAGAACAGACCCTTGCCCTTTTGCACCTTCCCCACTTCCTTCAGGAAATGCAGACATAACACCTTCAGGTACTGCGTTCATCTTCCAGTAAGCGTGAAGATGAAAGCCAACATTCTAGGCATGGCTGGGGAGAAAGAAGCAGCCCAGTTTTGAAGGCAACACTGAGCATCTGCACCAGCCCTGGGCCGTGTACTTCTGGGCTTTCATGTAATTAAATCCTCTCTGTTTAATCCAACATTATTCAGGTTTTATGTTACTTGCAGCCAAATACATGCCTAGTGTATATAACTTCACTGGGGCTGGAGAATAGATGATTACTGAATCTATATTGAGGTCAACTGTGCTTCTATAATAGCATCACAACTAGTAAAGCTATTAGAATCTGCCCCCTGTGATGTAGAGCAGGGCTTGGCAAACCTTTTTAACAGAACCTGCCTTCTGTGATCTAGAGCAGGGGTTGAGAAACTTTTTTTTTTAAAGAGCCAGCTACAAGAGAGTCTAAGCTCATGGGCCATATTCTGGAACAGCTACTCAACTCTGCTGTTGTAGCATGAAATCAGCAACAGATGAGTGTATATGACTTTCTTCAAAAAAAACTTTATTTAGAGAAAAAACAGGCCACAGGCCAGATTTGGCCTGTGGGCCAGTTTGTCAACCCCCAATCTGGAATCGTGGGAATTTTCTAATTAGAAGGCAAGGCAGTCAACCTAGCACTGATTCTTTACTTTCTTTCTTAGTTAAAAACAAAGTCTTCATTTTATTTGAGTACTTATGTAACTAGGTATAGCTAAGTTCTGTAGTGGAAGTGGAAGTTCATTTAGTAAAAATTCTGGAAAAGGGACTTAGGAGGGTAAAGTCAGATAAAGGCCTTTTGCCCTCTCCCCATCCTATTGCCTGCAACTCTGGCCTGATAGTCATTACAAGGACCAGAGCCATTAGAACCATTAGAATAGAAAGCATTTTCAGGGATTTCAGAAGAAAAAGAAAGAGCTTGGGATCCAGTGACCAAGAAACCACCATATCAGTTCCCAGATGCTCACCTCCAGGCCTCTTTTTATGTTAGAAAAAATATATATAGCTTGTTTAAGGCAACTGCTATTTTGTATTTTTTTTAATTGTGCTGCAGACGTAATACTAACTCATACATGGTAGAATGATCATGAATCTAACATTTAGTTAAAGTGCAATCTGGAAAACCCTAAATCCCACCTGTGTATATTTATACTGGTAAACAGAATGGGGATGATTTCTTATTCAAAATCATCTTTTCGGATATTTCCTCTACACAAATATGCTCACTACCATGAAGATGTATTTAAAATTGGAGGGAAGACATTCACTGGATTTGATTAATTAACAACAGAATCTATACACCTATGAGGAAATATGGCAAAAGATAATATTGAGTAATTCTGGAACACCAGACAGTTCCTATCCATTTAGACATATAATCATCCTCTATTGAGCATTTTTATCCATCCCTCGAAGGATTTACAATTTAGTGAACGAGGCAAGATAAACCTATTCAGAACAAGATAAACCTATTCAAAAAACAATTTTTTAAAAACAGGATAAAACGATCAGTCTTCACCAAATTGAGCACAGGAGTCTGGAAGCATCACTTGCAAGAGACTGAAACTTTGAAGTGCCCAAGAAGAATAGAAATTTTTCTACATGAAGAGTCACAAGGGCACAGCTACGAAGAATATGTGTTTTGAATCACTTCGGAGCTTTCAAGTCCTTCCTGCCACTTGCATTCATGCCATCTTGGGCAAGATACTTCACCTATGTAAGCTTGTTTGCCCATCTGTAAAATGGGCAAGTGGCATTAATTTAGGATGGTTGATGGAGAATTAACTGACATAAAGCATATTCAGTACTCAGTGTGGTCCCTAACACATAGTAAGCATTTGTAAGTGTCCACCATCATGTGTTACTCAGGGCATAGACTAAGCTGTTTAACAGAGAAACTCAAAAATAGGACAGCTCACACAGAGACATTCATTGCTCTCTCGTGTAACAGTTCAGAGGTACTCCAGCGTGTAGGTAGCCCCGCTGCACGGGTTATCTAAGGACTCTAACATCCTTACATCTTACTGCTCTGACTTTCTTACAATATTGCCCTCATTTCCCTGAGTGAAGCTGGTTAACCAATATCTCACTGGATGACCCTCCTGATAAAAACTTATATCAATTGTCCCTCCAGAACCTAAGTGTCATTTCCTTCTATTACATTAGCCCTGTTATATTCCAGTGAGGCGGGTTTTGGAAAAGGTCGGTGTTCCATTTTGAGACAGAATCTGGTTAGTGATTTTTTTTTTTCTAGAATGCACAGGCAGGGCAGCAGAGGTTGTATCGAACTGGCATCTCTCTCATCTCTCCCCACAGACTCACTAAATATGCAAATTACAGAAGTCCCTATCAGGGCAAGACAGGACTCCAGCATCACTCCCTGAGCACACTCTCCAATACGCAGGGCTGCTGCGGGTAACCAGGGAGCAGATATTTTATCTCCCCTTCTGATTGTTTGAGACTGCAAAGACAGAATGATCATTTATCAATGACGAGCATATGGAACACAGAGAGCAAGAACTAATTCTGGGCCCTTTAATAATAGAATGATAGTTTTTTCTTCCAGCTCTGGAACTACAGGAATTTTCCATAAAGGACCAGATGTTAAATCTCACTCATCTACACCAACTGCAAATAAAGCAAACCCAGGAGCCCTGCTTTGCTACCAAGCAAGCTAAAGTTACATGAGTTCCCAGCAAGGAAAAGTCACAGCCCCTGAGTTTCCAGCTTGCTGCAAGCCCCACTGAGCATGCTCTTCCCCCATGCACCGTAACCAAATCAGAAGCATTTTAGGTAGGTTTGAGATGCAGAAAGCAAGATAGCTATCAGCAGGCAGAGGACACTTCTAAGTCAGGTTTGAATGATACTGCCTATTACTACCACCACCTTTATCAAATCAGGTACAGGGAATTAAGAATCACCCTGACTCTACCTACACTGGCCAGCCACATTATTTCAGAATATAGCCATCTACTCTTAGAAATTATATGGAGTTCTTTATTAAAATGTCCTAGACAACAAGATGAGATAAATCAGAAAGATATTTATGGAGGACCTACATGCATGGTACTATGGAAAGTAACATAGGCCACTAGGCCAATGTTTCGTTCATACATGCATTCATTCATAAAAGAATTACGGAGCGCTTACTACATGACAAACACTAGGGAAAGTATTGGAGACTAAAATGTTGAGCAGAGCAGTTATAGCCCCTGCCCTATGTAAGCTTACAGTCTAGAAGGGTCAGATATTAACCAGCTCATCAAATAGGTTTATAATTGGGAACTAGGACATGTGCTATGAAGGGAGCATGGGGAGCATGCTGAAACCATCCCCACAGGGTTGACAGGAATTGAATGCCAGGTACTGGACAGAAATATAGTTATAATTAAGCATCAGTCAGGCTGCCCTCTGGCCCACTTTCTTGTTGTTGAAAGTCACTCAACACTAGATGCTGCCAGTGCATCCCCATTGTTCCTATAGACAGGATAGCTGACATAGCTGACATTACAATCATGAGGTTTTTGTTTAAGGATCACTTAAGAACTTTTACAGAATCCAAATTCTAGTGAAACAGCTGATGCCAACTCCCATAGAGGAACAGGATCAGTATGAGAATGCAACATCTTCATCCTCCCATCCCATGACTTCACCCTGCACTCTTCGACCAATCAACTATCTCCACACACTTTAGTCCACTCCAAACCCTTAAAATCCATAGATCCAATCACCTTGGGTAGACGGATTGGAGGTTTCCTCCCATCTCCTCGTTGGCAACTCTACGATTGAATCTGTTTCTCTGTTGCAACCCAGTGTCTCCACGTATTGACTTGCTGTGTGCATCAGGCAATCAACCTGTTATGATTACAATACCACAAAGGAAACTGATCTAGTTTAGGGGTCAGAGAAAGATGCCAGACAGGGACTTAAGGATTAATGAACATTAACTGATAAAAGGAAGGTGCTGGGAGCGGGAAGGGAAGAACACGTCAGGCAAAAAGATCCACCCGTGAATGGCGAGTCCCTGATCTGTGTAACAAGAACTGGGCCGGAGAGGAGCTGAAGGCAGCAGAGTGGCTGGTGCCTACCGGGAAGGGAGACAGGCAATGTCCCTGAAGAAAGGAGGCCAGCCTGAGCAGCCCGGGTCCTGGGGAAGTATTGGGGCCTTTTTTTGAGAGTATCCTCGTATCTGTGCCACTCAGCATAGCTACAGAAGTCTGAGGAGAGTTACATAATTAAGGCAAGAATATACAAGATTTGGAGAAGGCCTCGAAACACAGATGGACTTTGGAAAGGCCAAGGGGAAAAGGAAGCGAATTTTTTCCCTGGCCTTGAAGGGCAGGGCAGACAAGGGGCTGACGAACAGGGTCATGGAAAGCTTTTACTTGCAGAGCTACTGAATTATTTTAGAACATAATTTAAAAGATACAATATTACTGGATTGTAATTCCTTAGGGAAGCCATAAAAATGGTGCCAATAAAACTTGAAAAGGAAAAGACAATTTTACTCTAGGAATCAAAATGCTTATTGAATGATTTTGGCCAAAAAAAAAGCAAGGGTAATTTTGAAGGAAAAAAGACAGCAAAACAAGAAATAGGAAGGACCTAATTTACCAGCTATTAATACCAGTTACAAAGCTATGTCAATTAAGAGAGTGCGATAATACAGGGATACAAAAATTGACCAATATATTAAAGAGTGCAGAAACAACCAGACACATATATGGAACAGCTGATTTACAGAAAACATGACACTGTTGTATAGTAGGAAAAGGACAGCATCTTCCATCTTTTGGGCTGGGCCAAGTAGTTATTCATATAGAAAAATAATAAAAGTGACTACTTCACACTATACACAAAAAATTTCCAAATGGATTTCATATCTATATTTGAAAAGTAAAATAATTTGGAGCACAGAGGGTTTTTAGAACAGTGAAACAATTCCGTATGATAGATACTATAATGATGTACACGTCTTTGCACATTTGTCCTAACCCATAAAATGTATAACACCACCAAGAGTGAACGTTAATATGAACAATGAAGTTTGGGTGACTATGAGGTGTCAATGTAGGTTCATCAGCTGTAACAAATGCACCACTCTGTGGAGCATGTAGAAAGGGGGAGGCTGTGCGTGTCGGGGGGAAGGGGGCGTATAAGAAATCTTTGTACCTTCTGCTTAGTTTTGCTATGAACTTAAAACTGCTTCACACCTGTAAGCTTAGCACTTTGGGAGGCTGGGGCAGAAGGATGACTTGAGGCTGGGAGTTCGAGATCAGCCTAAGTAACATTGTGAGACCCCCCCATCTCTATAAAAATAAAAAAATAAATTTATAAAAAAGTAAAGCAATTCAGCTTTTAGAAAAATATCTTTGTGACTTGAGAGTGGACAAAGATTTCTTAAATGGGACACAAAAAGCACAACCATAAAGAAAAATTTGGACAAATTGGGATAGATTAAAATAAGTGGTTTTGACTAGGGAAACACACATTCGAAAAAAGACTTTTCACTGGAGGTGGAGGCACAGAGAATGCTTGTAAAAATACGGTCTTGGAATCTTTAAATGTTTCCTTTTTCTGAGCACTTAGGTAACAACCAAGACCGTGTTATGAGTTCAGAGAGACTTAAAAGGCTGTTCTGACCACCACATAGATTTCTGCAAACTTCAGCAGAAATTTAGGTTGTCCTCTTTTCACTCCCAAGAGACTCAGAAATCAAATTCCTCCCAAGAGCTTCTCCCTTCCTGCAGTCAGTAGGAACTCTAGAAAAATCTATGAAATGAGAAATAAGAATGAACTCCTAAGCCCCCTCCAAACGACTGAATAGACCCCTTCTTGGCCAAGGGGATCCCAGAGTAACCTGGGAAACTGAGTTTTGGGCCCTTATGGGATGGGAAGTGGGACATGCCTTGTTCTATCTCCTCCCTCACCAATCCCTTTAGGCTTTCTTCCCTAAGGGTTAAACAGAAACCAGCCCTTTCAAGAGACTCCACACTAACGTCAACCAGTCACCGGACGCTGCCCCTCCCTTCTATGTTTCAACAAAAGAACCAACCAGCATTCCTCCTGTCACCTAAGCTAGTCAGTGGCACGAGCTCAGCTCACTGTAGCCTCGACCTCCCGGACTCAAGCAATTCTCCCGTCTCCGCTTCCCATCTAGCTGGAACTATAGGTGCCCGCCACCATGCGCAGTTATTTTTTTGTATTTTTTGTAGAGACGGTGTCTTGCCACACCACAAGGCTGGTTTCTGTTTAAACCTTAGGGAAGAAAGCCTAACGGGGCTGATGAGGGAGGAGGTATAACAAGGCCTGTCCCACTTTCTATCCCATGATTGCCCAGCTGATCTCGAACTCCTGGGCTCAAGCGATCTGTCCCCCTCAACCTCCCAAAGTACTGAGATTACAGGCACGAGCCACCACACAGGCCAGACTTCTTTTGGGATAAGAGACCACCCACCATGGAGTGGCTCCTGCGAGTCTATGCAGGCTGTACAGTGAGGGTTTTTGCATTCTCTGCTTCACCTTTTGATGTCAGAGGGCTAAAAACTCCATCCTGGGCTCATGCTAACTCGGCTGTGTTTTGAACTCGGGAACCAGGGAGAGGTATGAATCTCAATTGTGCATGTGTAGGTTTCTCTTTTCATAAATATTCATGGCTCCTCCTGTAGCTTATTGAATATGGATATCTGGCCTGCTCAGCCAGAATTCCTGTTCCTTGTGCCCCTCCCCGGAAGTGTCTGTTTCCGGCCTCATCCTTGGCTACACTGCCCAGCTGGTCAGAATGGCTGCCCGGCAGGCTGCAGCCCTCTGTGAGAAACAAGCCCTCCTTTCCAAATGTGTGAACCGCATCATTCTTCAGCTGGCAAACAGAAAGTTCAGGAAAGGCAATCCAGAGCCACCCAACCACCAGGCTGGCCTGAACTCAGGACTCTCAGATGTAGGAGTCTGGTATTTATAGGGGACAGCAAAAGTAGACACCATGTGATCTCATGTGCTAAAGAAAGTCACAGCGCCAAGGCCCTAATAGAACGCAAGGCAAACTTTGGAAGCCAGAGGCTGGCATACTTTCTTCCCCACTGCAGAACCTTCCATAGCCTCTGCTGTGTCCTTAGTGGTGGCCTCCTGGGGGACCAAGACATTGTTTGGCTTTTGGTTCCTGGAGTGTGTGCGTGTGTGTCTGTATGTGTGTGTGTGTGTGTGTGTGTGTGTGTGTGTGTGTGTATGAGAAGGGGGTGAGGGAGGAAGTGAAGGGGAGGAAAGAGAAGGGAGGAGGGAGAAGGAGAAGGAGATCATTGGAGGTAAGAAGACAGGGAAAATCCTTGACTCATGAGACGAGGGCTGGTTTTACTTTACAAACATACTTAGAGTAACTAGTACATCCACAACGCTTTCTGACAACAAAAATGCTTACTAGGCCATTTACAGATTCGTCCTCCCAAGAGCTCTGAGGCAGCTGGAAATGGAGTCCAGAAGTTTCCTGTCCTTATTCAGATAAGAATTACTGGACCATATTACCAGATCTCTTAAATATTTAACAAAAGATTCTGAGTTCCCAAGCAAAATAAGCCACATAGTCTCCTTTCCTGGGAAGAAGGCGGGAGGGAACCAATATGAGCACTATGAGTGATTTTAAAGGAATCCTCAAAAACAAACAAAAAAGCACCCCCACCCTATGCCACTGTCCTCCCTAAAATAAACAGCCCAATCTTCACAGTCACCATTTTTTTTTTGCCAAAGAAGGAATCAAATTCCCAGATGTGACAAGTCATCAGAAAGTGCAAGTCTGGAATTTAACTAAATAATGTCTCAAAAGTAATTTTTAGTCCCTGGAGGAAGTGAGTATAGAGGGAGAATCTCAGGAGGCGAACCAAAGGAAGATCATCCTCTGCCATAAAGTAAAATCCTTTCTACTCTCCTTGAAAGAACAGCTCCCAACCTTTTGAAGAGGATTCCTTGGTAATGTCAAAATATTTCCCCTACCCCTTCATGACACAATGACAGGAAGAGGCTATGAATTTAGTAATGCTTTTAGATGAATTTGAACACTATTAATCACAACAGCCTCTATATCCAGTACATTTGAAAAATTGCAGGAGTTACATGAGACAGTGTATTCCAACTGCAGAAACTTTGAGGGACAGATAAGGCATAGTTGTGCTTTAAAACAGCTCCATGGCCCTCAGGATCTTTCTGGCTCTCACCCCAGGCTGGAGGCATTAGAAGGAGCAATAAAAAGCAGACAGATGTTGTAAACTAATTCCTAATGATGAATTTTCAAGGCTGTAATGGGGGTGGGGTACAGGGCATGGTGTGAAACTAGAAGCCTTCCACCAACTATCCTCAATTTCTGGCCTCTCCTAAACAGTCACTCAGAAACAATTAAATGTTCAATGTCACCAGGCTTGCATATGGCAGGCTGAGTTTTCACCTTCAGGAACAATGTGATAACTAAGATTTTTCACAATTTTTAAGTATCATGAAAGATTTTAACACGTGAAATGATTAACTAAGATGAAGTATCAATTCTATACTTTTGAAGTGGAAAACTGGAGGCTCAGAATATTGTTTGAAGTCACACACTGGTTCAGATCTGTGTGCTCCACACCCTGGGCCAGAGTCCCTTCCATGACACCTTCTTGCTGAAGCTTTGGTCTTCAGGATAAGGAAGGAAAGCAAGGAGCTCTTGTCCAGACATAAGTCCAAAGATTATTTCCTTCACTGCACAAAATGGAAAATGCATAAACATATCCCCTCACTTCTGTTTGTGCTTCCATTTGCTCCACTGTCTCAAACAGCAGCTGGAGTAACTTTAAAAATGTAAATCCAGTCTGTGATGCACCTGCACAAAACTCTTCCTTGGTCTCCCATTGCATCTGGAAAGAAAGTTCAACCTCTCACCATGGGCCTCAGGGCCCTGTGTGATCAGCCTCTGCCTCTCACTTATCAGACGTAGACTTCCCTACGACTCTGTACTCAGTTCGTCAAAGATAAAATCTAGTCATGCATGTATGTATGACTTATTATCACTTACATAATTTGCTTAAAAAATTGTGACTTACAAACTTTTTTTAAATTATTAAAATTTTTTCGAAGACAGTGCCTCACTCTGTCCCCCAAGCTGGAGTGCAGTGGCATGATCAGGGCTCACTGCAGCCTTCAACTCCCACCTCAGCCTCCTGAGTAGCTAGGATTACAGATGCATCCTTCTACCACCAGCTAATTTTTTTATTTTTACTTTTTTTGTTGAGATGGGGTCTCACTATGTTGTCCAGACTGGTCTCAAACTCCTGGCCTCAAGTGATCCTTCTGCTTCCACCTCCCAAAGCACTGGGATTACAGGTGTGAGACGCCACTCCCAGACCTGTTACTACTTACTGTGGGACCTTGAACAAGTCAGCTTCTTAGCCTCTAAATGGGCACAATAATGGCACACCCTCACCAGGTTGTTGCAGCCTGTGTCCCCTACAGCAACTGCTCTCACAGGGATGATCCCCTTCGCTTTCACTCACCACTGTCCGCCATGTTCCCAGTGCACACTCGGTAAGTATGGTTCAATGAGTGACTCTGGAAGTCACTATTTTCCAGTCTGTTCTTTCTTCCCCTGCTTTCTCTGCTCCCATTAATTTCCGGCTCTTGGCCTCCATTGCTATGTTGTGCTGATTCGCTGCAGTGAGAGTTAACGGCACAGAGGGGAGCAGCTGAGGAGACACTCATTTGGTGTCAGCTTAGACCCTCTGTATGAGAGACGGTGCAGAAAACACACTAGAGTGTGAATATTAGAAAGGCTGCTCCAATTTCCAGGCAGCATATGGCTAGGCCAATTAGCAGTTTTAAAATCTTACACCCAGTTCATCTCTGCCATCACCTAACTTCTTGTTTTCTCTCTCCTCCTCCTCCCTTTGCATGCCTGTGAGTCTTCTGAGGGGGTCAGTTCTCCACTCCCTCCATTTGGTTTCAAACACTAGAAAACAAGGAAGTGTGAAAATAAGCTCTTTTCGGTTGGGCCCTGTGATGTTCCCAGATGATTTTGTTCCTGTTGGTCAACCATTTGCCATGACAACATTCTCCTTAAGCTTACAAACATCCTGAACCCTGCACGCATCGGTATGTAATGAGTCAAGTCCTGCCAACACTCGAGAGTCTGTAGTCACGAGCCTGTGCTGAGACAGCCCTTTTTTAGAGGCACTGGATCTGAATCCCCCATTTCAGGACCTTTCTGAGTTCACCTGAACAAGCCTCAGCTTTCTCACACCTAAACTACAAAGTACAGTGAAAACTTCTGATTAATTTTTGAAGCGGATAAATGATTAATTGTTGAAGCAGATAAATGAGACTATGAGTCACCATTGTTCTCTAACCTACAAATAGGTTAGAGAAATGCAAAAATTTTGCTCCAGCCATGAGTTTCCCTTATCCTAGTATATGTGGCTTTTCTTTTATGACATCTTTTTTTCTATAACCATTAGAATGAGAATCTTGGCTCTTTTTACTATGTTGGGGTTAATTAGAAAGAGAGAACAGGTGGCTGGAAATAGAAAAGGAAGCGAAGAACAAGATCAGATGTTTTATGTCTTTTTTTTTTTTCCAGTGATATTTCAGAAGGAAAAAAGAAGCGGAAGAAAAATAAACCCAGACTTTAGAAGTATTTGTTAGAACTGTGTGACAGGAAATTAATGTCACATGTTTCACCCTGTGTCTCGGGGAGCCTTGGCTGCCACATTCAAAAACTCCAAGCCAAATGTATTGAGCTTTTAGTCTGAGAACCAGAAACAGAGACGAGAAGGAAGGGAGGTAAGAAGAGCTAGAGGAAGGGAGGAATAGTGAAACAGTATATGTAAGGATGCAAATTAGCTACCCTTCAATAAAATTAAATTACATATTATCTAACTAAAATTGTAGATAGTGGCTTAAAAGAAGTTTCTAGCAAGCAAACTACAGTAAATAGAAATTAATTATAGAAGATATACTAACTGACTAGTTTAAAATGAAAGAGCTTACAATGGGCTAGGCGCAGTGGCTCATGCCTGTAATCCCAGCACTTTGGGAGGCCAAGGCGGGCGGATCA
The DNA here is from genome assembly GCA_963573385.1 of Cacajao melanocephalus. NCBI lineage: Eukaryota > Metazoa > Chordata > Mammalia > Primates > Pitheciidae > Cacajao > Cacajao melanocephalus. Next base: position 188,664 of record CAUYLG010021673.1, on the reverse strand, counting down.
CGAGGTCAAGAGTTCAAGATCAGAGTGGCCAACATGGTGAAACCCCATCTCTACTAAAAAATACAAAAATTAGCTGGGCATGGAGGCTTGTGCCTGTAATCCCAGCTACTTGGGAGGCTAGGATAGGAAAATTGCTTGACCTGGGAGACGGAGGTTGCCGTGAACTAAGATTGCACCACTGTACTCCAGCCTGGGCTACAGAACCATACTCCACCTCAAAAACAACAACAAAAAAAGAGCTTACAATGACAACATGGTCATTGTGTTGTCATTTTTGCCTTATTTAGTGAAAATAACATTTGCATTTTTTTCAGTTCATCTTATTTTTTCATGAAATATTAAGTTCTCCAGCCACAAACTCTTCTAACATAATTTGTTAGTTGGTTTGTCTGTTTAGACACCACTCAATCTAAGAACTAGGCATTGGCTGGATCCTAGAAGCCACCTGAGTGCTGCCCTCCAATCGTGTCCCCTTAATCCTGTTAAAGATAAATCATCTCCTGAATTTTCTCACAATCAATATTTTGTCACAAATTTATATTGCTGTATGTATCTGTAGTTTGATCATTTTTACTGCCATACAGTGTCCCATTTAATGAATAGACCAAAATGTTTCCATTCCACCAGTAATAGAATTTGGCTTGATTGCCATTTTTTAGCTATTATGAATGATTAACATTTTTGGCCTTGCCTACGTGTGTGCAGGAGTTTCCAGAATCTAGTAGTAGTCTTCTGCACTGTAGAGAATAATAAGCATGTTCAAATTCACCAAGTATTGCCAACCTGTTATCCAAAGGAGGTCTGCAAATTTTCACTCTCATCAGCAAGGAACCCTCTCATTGTTTAAAATCCTAACCAATACCTAGTATGTGTCATCATTTAAAAATTTTCAACCTGATAAGCATAAAATTATATTTTATGGATTTTATTTGCATTTCCCAGATAATTAATGAGGTTGAGCATCTATTCAGAGATTGATTTACAATGATGATTCCTCTTTTTATAAAGTACCTGATCATTTGTCCATTTTTCTACTCAGTTGTTTTCTTACTTACCTTTTTCTTACTATTTTGTATATATTCCTTGGCAATTATATGTGCAACAGATACTTCTGTGGCCCTCTTTGTGGCTAAAAAAAAAAAAAAAATTCTGCGGTTCTCTTATTGAACAGAAGTTTATTTTAATGTAATCAAATCTGTCTTTTTAAACTCATTTCTGGTTAATAATTTGTTGTTGTCTTGAGCTCTCTAACCTGAGCTCTCCTCCATTGTCTTCTGAAAACTTTACAATTTTGCTTTTACATTTGATACTTAAATCCAGTTGGAATTGATTTTTGTGCATGTTGTGAGGTAAGGACCTGATTTCCTATGTTTTCACACGGATAGTAAATTGCCACAGAACTATGTTTTGAGACATTTGGCCTTTCCCTACTGACCTACCACTCCTCCTTCATTATAAACCAAGTATCCATGTATGTGGGGGGCTGTTTTTAAATTATTTGTTCTTTTCCATTGAACTGCTTGACTTGTACCCATTTCTCCGTCTTAAATACTACTACTTTATAAGCCTTAGTATCTGGAACAGCAAATCTCTTCATCTTATTGTTTTTGTTAAAAATATCTTAACTAATCTTGTCCCTTTGAATTCCTATGTACATCTGGCAATCAAAATATCAAGTTTAAAAACTTTAAAAGCCTGTTGGGATTTTGGTTGGGACTCCGTATTTCCATGGAGCTTCGCTAGCTTCACTTGGGAAAATTAAATCTTTCCATATTTTGTTCTTCTGTTCTATGGTCCATAGTGTATCTCTCTATTTACTTAGGTCTCCTTTCATTAAAAAAAATTATGTTTACAAAGGTATTGTACATCTTTTGTTAAATTTATTCGAAGGCACTTCACATCATAGTAAATTATATTTTTTCTTAAATTGTATTTTCTAAGTCTTTGTTGTTAATATTTAGCAAGTAATGTTTTATGTTAATTATTGTTTTTAAATTCAGAGAATTCACCAACTTCTCTTAATTCTAATAATCTGTTGAATCTTCCATATACAATGATTTCATCTTCCAATAATGATAACTTGCTGTCCTTTCAATTTCGCTACCTTCTATTATTTATTTACCTACTTATTCACCTTTCTATGCTGGTTGGTGCCTCTAGTAAAAGACTGAATAAAAGTGGTGATTCCTATATTGTTCTTAATCTCAAGAGAAAAGATTTTGCTGTCCCAATATTAAGTGTGCTCTTTTCTGGAGCTTTTGGTAGGTCCCATTTGTCAGCATAAGAATTTTCTTTTATTTCTTGCTACCTAAGAATTATTTTTTAATGAGGAATGCCTATCAAATTTTGTCAAATGTTTTCCCACATTCATTGAGATAAACAAATTATTTAATCTCATTGAATTTATTAATATTGCAAAGCACACTGGCCAATTTTCTAATGCTAACCAATCTTTAATTCTTTGCATAAACTCTCAGGTGTGATCTATTACTGTTTTCATAAATTGCAGGATTTGTTTGCTAATAGCCACATGCAAATGAAGGAAACAGTAATAAAAGATGGAGCCCTTCAAGGTTTTTGGGAGATCTGAGAGGGGTATGTACCACAGACCAATAACAATTGATACTATAATGGCTACTGAGAAGAGAAGGATTTATGTGTAAATGGCTAACGAGTCTATACACTGTTAAAGAGATTATAGAGACTTAGGTCAAAATCAGTGAAAATAACAAATGATACAGTTGCATGACCACATTGTCTCACCTGGCCTATTTACTAGAATCTTCTCTTAGAAAGAAAACTCCGGAAATCAGATAGCCAGAGCTGGGAAAGGTGAATTTCACTCTTCTGGTCCCCTAGGTAAGGATTCTGAGCAACCTAGGTACCCTGCTGCTCTGACCGCTCTCTTGGCCCATGTCCTGGAGGGTTGGATCTGCCAGAGGAGGTAAATAATACCTGGAGTCATTCCAACATTTATTCAGCTTCTACTACAGGCCAGGCAACATGTTAAGTATTGGGGATATTGAGAAAATCTACATTTCCTGGACCTCAAAATGTTCACCAAAGGCACAGAATATCTGAGTACTATGAGCAAGTTTCAACTTCCTAGCCTAGTTTAACTCATCTTTCAATCACAATAGAAATGCCTAGGATGAATATAAGGATAAACATTTGTAGTAAATATTCCAATTCTATGAAGAGTTCAATGTGATTGTGTGTGTGTGTGTGTGTGTGTGTGTGTGTGTGTGTGTTTGTATGTAGCTGCTGGGCTGATTTCAAAAGCTACTGTGAGTTACAAATTCTCATTTTGCATATTTCTCTTTACAAAAAATAAATAAATAAATAAGCAATGCCAGAGGTGTGAAAAGGAAAAGGCTCACCCAGCCCTGGTACAGGCATTAGAAAGCAGAGCACAAAGGGGAAAGTGATGAAGAGGGTGACCGGTTACAGGAACGGTCAGGTCTAAGTGACAGCCTCAGGCAGGTCATGGAGCTTCTTGTTGGTTTGTGACTCTCAAAATCTAGTACACATAGGAATCACCTAGGACTGATAGTTGCAGTGAAGATTCTCGCTCCATGCACAGAGATTCCAATTCAGTAGGTTTGGGATGAAGCTCAGGAATGCACGTATTTAGCCGTGACTGCAGGTAATTCTGGTGCAGGTTTCAGGCAGCCACCCTGTTCTTCAATGCTCAACTTCAGTCTATACTCACAGACCTTGAGGAAATTTGGTAGCTAAGTGACTATTTTACAGCTTACTTAATTAATGGGCACAACCAAGCAGATGATTCAAGCCCCAAAGCACAAGTTCTGCCTTTTCCATGAACTTAATCAGCGAATTACCAAATCTGCACTGTATTTAGAGAAGTAAGAGTCAACCATTAATGTTCAACAAGGTTTTAAACATTAATTTCAAAATTCTGGCTGTTACTTATCTGTCCCCCCTCCAGGCCTCAAACCAGGATTATGAAGATAAATATCATTTCCAGGGTTTCCTCTTTTATTATATTAAATGTGTCAAAGCACTCAGGTCCGTGTGCAATATAAAAAACAACTTTTTATTAAAGGGAAATGGTACTGCTATTCTGATCATTTTTGGTTTGTTGAGAGATAGAAACAAACCAAGTGGAAATTATTCAAATTTCTACTTTCCCATGAATCCAAAAAAGTATTGGTCAGAAACAATGTCAAATTAGAAGCTCGTACCCATGGAAACATTTCCTCCCATATATGCTTTAAATTATTTGTATGTTAAAGTCATGTTGTCTTCTTGGCAGCCCCAAAGCAATATATTTCAATACTTCATTGGAGTTAATAGGACTGAATTGAAATGGCTTCCATGAAGTAAGAAAATCAGAAGATACACTTCCAAACCTCATAAAGCATTAACAGGTAAATAGATATAGAACATTCACAAATGATAAAAAAGAAAGGCTGGCAAAAAATATTGTTAATATGTGTGTTCAGAAGGCTGAACAATATGACTCAATATCTTTTGAATCCATCTGGTATACTTACGTGAATCACATCATGTACTGGGCAGTTTATTTTTAAAATTCAATAATACAATTATTATGCCTTTGTAGAAAACTAGGGGAAGGTTGTACTTCTAACTATCAAATGAACAGAAATGACCAATACCCTTTAGAATATGTATTATAGGTAGATATTACACCTGTATGTGGAAAATATTCTCTAACCATGTGCAAAAAATCTAGAGCAAGATGAAAAAAGTATAGTGAAAAAACTGGAGTCATATTTGAATTTAAAATGCATATAGAAATGATTTTATATAAAATCATGTTACCACAGGGGAACAGATAAATTAATTCAAAGAAAGATGAAAAAGGATGAAAAATATATGGATTTATACCTTTACTTATTATAAAGTTCTTTTGCCTTAACAGGCCAGAATTCAACAAGATAGAAGGGTAAGCAAATCATTTCTTATGACTTGGGGTAAGGTTAAAACAACTTAGCACCACAGGTGGATTGAAGATATATCATAGTTCTGTATTTATTTTACCAATAGAATGTTTAATTCACTGAAAAATAAATTTACTTCTAGAAAAATAAAAATGTGTTGTAATTTCTACTTCATTATCTCTAACCAGTGAACTCATCTGTTTTTATAGGGCTAAGAATGTCAAGGTCATTGCTACAATCTAGAATGAGCCAGAAATCTGAGTCCCTTCCAGGGATACAGATAACATCTCTCGGTCACACAAGCCGTCCTCAGTGTATCCCCTTATGTTCATGGGAGAAGGGATGGTTGAAGTTGATTGAGTAACTTAACAAAATTTTATCATGACATTTGAAAATATTTACAATACTTGCCTTACAAGTAATACGTACTCTGCTAGTGTCATTCTCTATACAAAGGCAGCTCATAAAAATTATATCACCCCCATATATCGTAAAAATAAATTGGTGCAGACAATGCATTTCTGGTGATGATAGGTAAGGAAAATTGTCACATCACTGGTCTTTTAAAATCAATATTAAAGAGTTGGGAATACAAGCCACTAATGTATATTCAATTATGTGTAAAGGTAACTGAATGTATAAGTAACATTTTCCTCTATGGTTTGAATTTATTGCCACCTTCCTAGGCCATTAATCAAATAATTTTCTTTTTTTTTTGAGACAGAATCTTGCTCTGTCACCAGGCACCAGGCACCAGGCTGGAGTGCAGTGGCACGATCTGGGCTTACTGCAACCTCTGCCTCCCGGGTTCAAGCAGTTCTCCTGCCTCAGCCTCCCAAGTAGCTGGGACTACAGGCACACACCACCACTACTAATTTTTGTATTTTTAGTAGAGACAGGGTTTCACCATGTTGGCCAGGACTGTCTTGATCTCTTGACCTCGTGATCCGCCCGCCTTGGCCTTTCAGTGTGCTGGGATTACAGGTGTGAGCCACCACGCCCAGCCAATAATTTTCAATTCTATTTCATTCCTTGCTGCGTACAATTGTTCTTATGTTTATGCCAATATGCCAGCCAAGTAGGTAGTAGAACATAAAAACTAATAGAGGAAATATGGGTTGGTACAAGGGCCCATTAAAAGAGAGATAAACCCAGAAAAACATTCTATTGGAATGTTGCAATCCGTATCTTCTGCTTATCAAGGGGAGATATCACCCAAGACTTTAATTAGTAACTAATAAAGGAAGATAAAATTGTCCCTCAGCTACTGTCTCTATCCCATGCTTAACTTGTAATTGGAGAGTGTCAAGGTCTGCCAGTCAAAACTCCAAAGATGGTAGGAGGCAGTAAGTAAGGTGTAAGGAAGAACAGCAACAGCAGCATCTCCTCACCAGACTCATCTCCTCCTTGTAATTATAATGTGAACGCAAACCCATAAACACAGTAAGAGAATAATGACACTTTTGTACCACACTCAGTTTTCAGAGTGCAGATGGGAGTTTTCAAAGTAAGATACTCAGGGTTCTAATATGAGCACTTGTCCAATTCTCATTTCTGATCCTAAAATCAGGTAACAGGGAGCTTGACTCAGATGTCAAATATGGCCTAAAAGGAATCCTTAACAGATGTGCTGAGAATAGGTACAAACTGGTGTCTCAAAATAAAAGGAAGGCATGATATCAGGATAGCAGGGGTAGGCCTCATGTATCACCACTCCTCTTTCTAAGGTGAGAACTTGTGTCAGGACACTTCACACAGTTCTCTAAATGGCCTTTGCACATTGATCACAGTGAAAAGCATTTTACGGTACCTAGTATGATGGAAGCCACAATGTGCTGAGAATAAAGTTATAGATTTGCAGCCAGTCTCAACACTAACCTACTAAGTGACTTCAACAATCATGTCTGGGTTCGAGCTTTCTTTTCTACGAAGGAAATATCCCTCAAATATTTAAATTTCTAGAATGTGCTATGCAATGATTGTAAAAAGCTATTATTTTGATGACTTTCAAACTACCTGATTTCTACCAAATTACAATGTATACAGAAAGAATATAAGCATCTATTAGTGTGAAGGTTCCCAAAATTACATATCAAATTACTTAAAGTATCATATTATCATCATCTATATACAAGCCTTCTTCTAATTCATCATTAAATTACTAATTATTGGCAGGAATTAAGAGGTTCAAGTCTTAGAGCAATGTATTTTTTTGCTGTTTTGTCACAACGAAACGTTTGGGTTTTTATTTTCTGAATTAATAAATTTAACTCTTCAGGCACTAGTGAGTTACCAACTTTTCCCCTCTCATTTTGCCTTAGGAGGCATAGAAAATGTCATTGCTATGCTTTCTCTCCCTTATTTTCCCTCTCCCACACAGGCACATGGACCACCATCCAGTGCTGTTTCACGGAACAAGGCCTCATTTTGTGTCCAAAAGCAGAAGATCCAATTCTCAGAGCCATTATACTTCTATCTACTTCATGAAATAAGAACCGTAAAGAACATCTCAATGGTAAATATGCAGAAAAAATGATAAATATGTCCATTTCAGATACGACAGTCCACTCAACATGCAGGAAAAGAAGGACAGAACCCGATTTAGTTCTTGTTATTCCATCATTACTCAATAAGACGTTTGAAACTGTTTCCTTAGAAGTTGACAGAGCATGATTTAAGGTTGCAAGAATGTTAATCACAGTAAGTATCTTGAGTAACTCCAAACCAGAGTTCACAAAAACATGTGAGCATCTGTTTCCTTTTGAATTAGTTGTAGACGCTTCTTTTAAACATGTTTCTGCTCCTAAAGTCACATCTTCCATAACTTTTTTCACCACCTGCAAAATATTGCACATAGTTGGCTTAGGTGACAGTGACTAGCAATCCGCTATGCTAACACACATTATTAAAGAATGGTCTCCCCTCTCTAAGAGTAGTAAATGATACATGAAGGACATTACTCATGACATTTCACTCCTCATACTAAAACGTGTTAAAAACTATATGGTAATTAAAGCAGTGTGATGATAGCACCAAAACAGACACAGATGGATAAATGGAACAGGTTTAAAAGCCTGATACTTAATATACGGTAAATATGGCACAGATGGATAAACGGAACAGGTTTAAAAGCCTGATACTTGATATATGATAAATATGGCAGTTCAAGTGAGCAGAGAAATATACTGGAAGAGTCAGATAGATTTTTTAAAATTATGAAATCTCTAACTCCAGATAGGAAGCAGGAAATGGTGAAATGTGAAATGCCCCCTGTACATACACATCCCAACCAGCAGGCTTCCTTTCATAACTCTTCTGTCATATGGCCACCGTCGAACCAATCACCTGCCATGGAAATGGAACCATCATTATAACCTAGACTTCTGGGCATTTGCCTGAGTCACATGGGCAAAAGGTAGATATGAGAACAAAATCAGGACTCTTCTACATGAACGAAGGAGGAGTTACTGTGGTTTAAGCAAGCATTAATGTCTACCACATCAATGTAGTTAACTTTGCAGAAATATCAGGTAATATCATCCCCTCAAGAGCTTAAAACAATTGAGTTTATAACAGAGGTGATGTTTAATAGGGCAGACTCTCATAAGCCATTACCAAACAGTGGTAATAATAACTATATAACAACGCTTTCAGTTTTAGGATACTGTCCTGGCCCTATCTTAAATGATTTATTTTTCACTAGTCCCCAGAGAAAACTTTATTCTACAGGCTAGTTGATGCCAGTATACACACCATGTTTATTTTCTCATCTAGCCCTTTTCCACACTTTCAACCTACTCCAGTGCTCTATGCCAATCTTAACACTAAAATTCACGCTGCCCTTGCTGCTGCTGTAATAGCTCATGCTTCTTAGTAACCTTTATTGAACACTTGCTATGTTTCTGACAGATTAACACCTTTTCATGAATTATCTCATCTGTTTCTCTTAATAGCCTTATGAAATAATGCTGTTTCCCCTTATGAAATAATGTAGTGGGAAACAGCATTATTTCTACGCAGTAGAATGAGACACGTGCATGGGCTGGCTGTGGAAGAAACCACCATTTCCTTTCCCTGTACCCAAACCCCATCTGAACACAACTTCCTTTGCACTCTGGTTATTACCAGAATTTTGCTACTTTTGCTGATTCTTAAGCCCTGTTACCAAAGAGGTAACAATGTGTGTTTTATTAGTCACAAATCTCAATGTGAATGAATAGTCTCCAAGCCCCATTGACTGAAGTAAAGAGAGGAGGCTAACTTGAAGGAAACCTAGTTATAGCAGAGCAGAAGGAAGCAATAAAGAAAAACAACCACTTCATTATTTTGCCATGGCTTGAATGTACCCTTTCTTAATAACCAGGACAGCCAAAGTCACTACCATTGCTTGAACACCTACATTGTCTACTACCTGTAAAGAATTTGGATATTATTTCCACTGTTTCGTAGAGGAGGAAAGCTGGAGCTCAGAAAAGCTAACACCTTTCCAAAGGCCATGTATCCAGTAAGTTGCATATCACAGTTCAGATCCAAAACTCATGCCCATCCCTCCTCAGCACCACACGGTCTTCATATTTCTATATCTTATACTGTTACTTTACCTTGAAACCTATTACAAACTTTTTGTATCTTTGTCTTGGTATGAACCCTTTTTATGGATCCTGCCACCAAATCTTGACTCACAAATGTTAACTTTGCAGATGTACCAGGTAATATCATCCCCTCAAGAGCTTAAAATAAATACGGTTATAACAGAGGTGATATTTTACAGGGCAGACTCATAAACTATTACCCAACAATGATCATAATATAATAATAAACGGGCATTTGGATGACATGCGTAACAAACAGGCGCTTGACTCCTCATATGAGGCAACTACTTGAAAATAAACAAGCAAACAAACAGTACCAACAGCAACAAAAAACAAGGGATGGGGGAGCTACGTCAGGGTCCTGAAGGTGATGTTTTAGTCACCATTCACCAGGAAAGCAGAATCAATGAGAGAGAGAGAAATACTTGTTTTAAGCAGTGGCTCATGTGTTTGTGGAGGATGGTAAGTCTAAAATCTGCAAGGCAGGCTGGCAGTCTGGATACCCAGGGAAGAGTTAATGTTGCAGTCTTGAGTCTGAATTCCTCAGGGCAACATGTTGGAAAATCAGGCAGAGTTTCATGTTGCAATCTTGAAGAGAATCTTTTTTATTGGGAAACCTTGGTCTTTGGTCTTAAAGCCTTCAACTGATTAGATGACACCACCCACATTATAAAGAGTCACATCTTTTTCTCAAGATCTAATGATTTAAATGTTAATTATATCTTTAAAAAAATCCTACTGTAACATCTAGACACGTGTTTGACCAATCAACTGGATACCACAGCCTAGCCAAGTTGACATAAAATTAACAATCACAGGAAGGTTAGGTGAAATTCACAGCAAGGACAGCAAATACTATACAGCAATACCACATGTACATGTATCCACCCTCTCTGCCTGAGACCATGACAGACAGCATTCATCAGGTAGGGCCCTCTTCTCCAGAGAGTTCTACACAGAGCAGCTCCAAAAATCCAAGGAAAATTAGAATATGAGTTGAAATCTACCAGTTATTGATTGCCTGGACCACGTAGCTCAGTGCCGTTACCACAGATCATGTTCCGTAAGGCCAGCAACTAATGTGACAGCCCTAGTCTCCTCTGAGGTCTCTCTTAGTTTATTTGGATTTTTAAAAATACTACTGTTTTCCCATTTACATGGATTTTAGGAAATCCAGATAAATTAAAAGCAAGAAAAGCATTTTGTCCCAATTAAACTATTTCTGAGCAAAAAGATAAAACTTCATAATAATCTACATACATAATTGTCTAGGAGCAAAATGACGCTTATCTCATTAAAACCTGTTTATGTAAGCTACTTAACATTCTAGCTAATGCCTGGCTGGTTACAGTGACTCTTCACCTGCAGCCTTTCAGGCCTATACTGGCCTAAAATTTTAATAATTATAACCATTTGAAATTTTACACTGAGTACAATTATACTTGCCAGTAAGACTGGAATGCCTTCTGTATTACTAATTCACAAATTTGAGATATTCAAAAATATTCTGAATTTTAACAAAAATACTGCCTATCATGTGTGATGTGGCAAAATATGTGGCACTAGAAATTTTGGCAGAAATTCATTTGATCCTATCAATCACAAAATAAAGGCAAAAAACCAGCTTTGCAATGGAACACAAATATACTCCAAGTAAGAGGAAAGACCCATGCCTTTATACTCATGTCTATCTTTGAATAAGGTTCCAAGGATCTCCATAGACAGGGCATTCATTCCGTGTCTTAATTCTTTTGAAGTCTATTTATGTGATTGCTAACTCTATGTTTCCATATTCCATAATCTGACCTATAATAAGTACTCGCAACTTTGATATCATGGCCCCAGTTCTTTTACTGAATAATTGAGCAAGTTAAACACTGGGTTCCAGTTTCCTTATGTTTAAATAAAGAGGCAACCCTAGAATTTTGAGTCTCTGCTAAGCAAAGATATTGTGCCATCCCCTACCACATTGTATATCCTCATTAATAACAATAGCGCATTTATATGTTATGTGTGTGTTGACTCATTAATTCTCATAAAATCCACAGTATGCAGATTGTTTTTCAAAATGACAAAAGCGATATATCTGTTTCCTCATTTTCTTCAGAACCTTGCCATTCTTCTACAAGGAATGGAGTGTCTTTCATCTCCCCTTGAACTTGTGTGGGCATTTGTGACTGCCTCAATCAATAGAATATGGTAGAAGGAAAATGACAAGGATCCATCATTAAAGGAATACCTGGCTTTGTCTCCCTTGGGATGCTTACCTTAGAACCCAAACATGATACAAGGAGACCTAGGCCACATGGGGTTGCCACATGCAGATGTTCCATTCAACAGAACCCAGCTAAGATCTTGCCTGATGAACAGCATCAACCACTGGTGATGGCAGTGTCATGGCAGTGAACAAGATGACTCCAGACCCCAGCATTCAAGTCATCCCAGCTGATGCCAAGTGAAGCAGGTCCAAGCTATCCCTGCCCAGCCCTGCCCTCCAAATGGAAGATTAATGACCCAGAATGAATGGGGTCATGTTGTTAAGCCACAAAGTTTTGTGGTGAGTTGTTATACAGTAACAGAATAAGGCTGGTAGTATTTTCTCTTCATTTTACACATAAGGAAACGGAGACAAAGAAAGTCCACAGGCTGAACTCTTAAACAATATGCTATACTTCCATTTAATAAGTGATTTTTGAAAGAGTGATTAGTCATCCTGGGCAAGGATTTCTTGAATAATACGCAACACGCACAGACAACCAAAGCAAAAATGGACAAATGAGATTACATCAAATTAAGAAGCTTCTGCACAGCAAAGGAAACAATCAACAAAGTGAAGAGAAAACCCACAGAATGGGAGAAAATATTTGCAAACTTCCCGTCTGACAATGGATTAATACCAGAATATATAAGGAGATCAAACAACACTATTGGGGGGGAAAAATCTAATAATCCAATAAAAAATGGGCAACAGATCTGAATAGACAATTCTCAAAAGAAGAGATACAACTAAATGGCAAACAGGCATCTGAAAATGTACTCAGTATCATTGATCATCAGAGAAATGCAAATCAAAACTACAATGAACTATCATCTCACCGCAGCTAAAATATTTTATATCCAAAAGATAAGCAATAACAAATGCTAACGAGGATGTGGAGAAAAAGGAACCTTTGTACATATTTGGTGGGATTGTAAATTAGTACAACCACTATGGAGAATAGTTTGGAGGTTCCTCAAAAAACTAAAAACAGAGCTATCACAAGATTTAGCAGTCCCACTGCTGAGTATATACTCAAAAGAAAGAAAATCAGTATATCAAAGAGATATCTGCACTACCATGTTTATTACAGCACTATTCACAAAAGCCAAGATTTGGAAGCAACCTAAACATCCATCAACAGATGAATGGATAAAGAAAATGTGGTACACATACATAATGGAGTACTATTCAGTGATAAAGAAGAATGAGATCCTGTCATTTACAATAGCATGGATAGAACTGGAGGACATTGTGTTAAGTGAAATAAGCCAGATGCAGAAAGACAAACGTTGCATATTTTCACTTGGGAGAGCTAAAAATTAAAACAATTGAACTCTTGGAGATAGAGAGTAGAATGATCATTATCAGAAGCTAGAAACGGTAGTGGGGAGTGGGGATAAAGTAGGGACAGTTAATGGTACAAAAAGTAAAACAGGGTGACTTTAATCAACAATAATTTAGTTGTACATTTTAAAATAAGAGTATACTTGGGAATTTTTTAACACAAAGGATAAATGTTTAAGGGATAGATACCTCATTTACCATGATGTGATTATTATGCATTATAGGCTGGTATCAAAATATCTCATGTACCCCATAAATATATGCACCTACTATGTACCCACAAAAATTAAAAAAAATTTTAAAATCTTTAAAGAATAATTAGTCTTTGATAATTAGTGATGTTGATTTCTTGTGACATTACAATGTGTATCTTATCTAACCAAATTACTTAAAATATATTTTTACATCATTTTTATGTAACTATGTGTATTTGTCTCTAAGAAATTATGTTACCAAAGACTAAATGATTGCTAACAACATATTTTAGGGAGGGGAAAAAAGTCCTATATCAGAAAATAATTTGTTTCTTATCTCTTCTATTTATGTTTATTAAAAATATACAAAAAAAATTAAAACTTTACTGCTGGGAGAAGCAATTTCTAAGAACCGTGACTCAATTAATTTATACTATATCTATAAAACCCCCTCTAAGGAACAATTTTAAGACTGAATATGAATATCAAAGTTCTGCCAATGAAGAAGAGAGTTATTATGGAAGATACAGGTGTGGTATCTAAATTACACACCTTTTGTTTTAAAGTTTGCAGCATAATTAGATAATTTGAAGCAAGATAAATGATTTGGTTAAAAATTTTATTTAAACATTGAGTTACAATGGATAGGAAATATTTCATTTCACAATTGGTTAAAAATTATTGAATCATTAAAACCCCACAAGTTGATATTGTAATGTGAAAATTAAACAGCTTAATAAACTGTACTAATTACTAATGGCCATGAAAATGCTCAGATCCTTTCCCAGGAGATAATTTGCTTTTACTGACCATCACACGGCTGCGTAATACATGCAAATTTCCTTGGGACTAACTGAACGCAATTGCTGAAAGCTCTTTGCAGAATTAAACAAAACTTTAAAAATATCAAACCATGGGCCATTATTGGTGTTTTGTGTGTGTGTTGTGTTACATCATTAGCTTTCCAAATTTCTGTAATTTTTTTTCCAAATCACTGATTCAAGAAACTGACATTTTCTCCATGTCCAAAAAGAAGAACAGCCATCAGTGATTTGAAAGCCCAACAGAGACAGCTGGCAGCTCTGTCGGGAGCCAAAACAGAAATCAAGGGTTGAGTTTTGTTATATTCTAGTTGGAATAAAATAATGTGCTGTCCTTTGGAGGAAAAAACACAGTCAAGACAACTGGCGGGGTGTCTTTTTTCTTGGTTCTGTGCCTTAACACATTCAGCACCCATTAGGGCAGGGGTCCTGTCTGTTTAGCACTAGCCTAGGTGTGGCACGTAGTGGTTGCCTAACAAATAGTTAATATGACCAAGCTATTTCAGTTGCTGAGAATTTGAAGATGAGGTTCAAAGAATCATCTTGACCTCTAGGATTGCAGAAGTGTAGTGGGGCTGGTGATCTCTAAACACTCTGTTGCATTGATAGTGCCTGTAGCATTAAGTGCTATGGAAGTGCTTGTCTCTGGGCCTTCTTTGGCATGATACCCTTTGGCCATCTGCTGTGTGCAATTAAAGACTGGGAAATGGGATTGCAGCCCTAAAAAGGGGATGGAAAATTAACTCTGGGCTGACTGGGATTTTGCTTGCCCACTCCAGCACTCTTTCTGGATTGTGACAACAAAAATCTAAGGAAGACACTCTGAGCCCTTGCTCCAGAGCCCTCCCCTGTATTCATTTCATATCTGCTCTTTGCTCTCTGCCCTGGGTTTCCTGGTCACCTATGCCAGCTTTTCTACCATGAACATCCTTTTTCAAGACTTTCAAATGTGCAGGGAAGTTGCAATCACGTTGTGGATTCTGATGTTGGAGATGATCCAGGCTGGTGAGAACCATCATGAGTGCCATTGCCTAGGAAGGTCCAAGCTCTTGAGGGCTGACTCTCCCTATGCCCTGTGCTGTGGAAAAGGCAGTGCTAATAGAATTCCCTTTTAAGGGAATACTGCCTATAAGGACTGTGAGAACCACTTACCCCAGCTAGGAGCAGCCAAGGTCCACCTTAGAAAGCTAGGCCACCTTGTCTCGTCTTATCAGCAAATTGACAGCAAAGAGTGATAAGCAAAACTGCCCACTGTATAAAGCACTGAGGGGGTCTGACTTTGCAGAGTAAACAGCCTCTCAAAGAGCAGAAAGCCCTGTAATCCCAGAACTTTGGGAGGCCAAGGTAGGTGGATCACTTGAGGCCAGGAGTTTGACACCAGCCTGGCCAACATAGCAAAACCCCATCTCTACTAAAACTACAAAAATTAATCGAGCATGGTGGTGCACGCCTATTGTCCCAGCTACTCAGGAGGCTGAGGCACGAGAATTGCTTGAAGCCTGGAGGCACAGGTTGCGGTAAGCTGAGACTATGCTACTACACTCCAGCCTGAGCAACAAACGGAGACTCTGTATTAAAAAAAAAAAAAAAAAAAAAGGCAGAAAGCAATCATCTCAGATGTAATGACCATGACATTGTAGAACAGAGCAGACTCCATCATGGGAACAACTCTATTGAATAGGAGGAAACTGGCCTCATGTGCAGGCCTCAGATGCCCTGCACAGACAGAATACTAATCTTTCCAGGGTGATCTTTGATTTGAGGGACTGTCCTGTGCACTGCAGGAGGATTAGCAGCCCTAGCCTCCATTGACTAGACCAGTAGCTAGGGTCAGCTTCATGCGTAAGTAACCAATATAACCACAGAGGGCCCCACACTCAGAAGCACTCTGTGCTTGGTTTAAAGCTCTGCTGTGGCTGTCTCAAAATTCTTAATGATCTTATCTTCATAAGACTTGCATTTTGTAAGTGAAATGTAATAGAACAATGGAACCTCACCTGCAGAGAGGAGATGTGTGCAATTTGTCATTCCTTGTCACCCCATTTGTATACCCATAAAGCCTTAGCAGTGCCCCACAAGCACAGAATTACAGTGGCATGTGATGCGTGTGAGTTCAGTGAGACTTAAAGCCTCAAAGTGAGTAGAAGGTAAGCATGGGACATTGACAACTGAGTTGTGGGTAGGTGGAAGGCCATGCTTTCTGTTAGAACTATAACTTGCTTAGAACACACCAAAAAAAATCGAGGCATCCTAGGAAACATAAACAACTGAGGGACCCTATTACGTTCTTTCTTGCTCTTGTTTCTTCCCTGTATTGGCCAACAATCTACACTGAAAATGATGACATAGAGGCAAGAGAAAGACAAAGAAGCCCTGAGTTCCTTTTCCTTTCAGTCCTTCCTCACTCATCAGTAAGCCAAAGGTAGACCATGTTGGTAGAACATGTGCTTATTAGGAAGTGAAATAAAAACAGTTCAGTAAGTTTATGCAGCATTTCCACTGTTCTGGTAAGAAATACACATGCATGTACAAGCTATGAAACTCAGCTTGTACAATTTTATTGATTCAGCATATGAGTTTAATTTGTATTTGAAACTAATATTGTATGGTATTAAAATGAATAATAAAATTCATGCTCATAACTTTATAGCGTCTTTTTTCTTAGTAAAACACGAAATGGCAAATTCAAAACACAATTCAAAACACAATAAGAGGAGAGAGAGAGATTATAGAAGAAAAACACATGATATTTTAATGTATTTGGTGACATTTTGTCCCGCTTTTTGAACAACAGCCCCACATTTACGTTTTGCACTGGACCCTGCAAATTACGTAGTTGGCCCTGCCAGTAGTACTCCTCAGTCATGACAAGTGAACATGTCTCCAGACATTGCCAAATGTCACCTGGAGAAGGAAGAGAGGAATAAAATCACCTCTGGTTCTGGTTAAGAACCACTGCCCTAGACAGCCTTTATTTACCAAACTGACAAATAAAGACTGGTAAATAGGCTAGGCACAGTGGCTCACGCCTGTAATCCCAGAACATCAGGAGGCTAAGGCAGGTGGATCATTTGAGGTCAGTAGTTTAAGACCAGTCTGGCCAACAGGGTGAAATCCTATCTCTACTAAAAAAAAAAAAAAAAAAAAATTAACAGGGCAATAGTGGCACGTGCCTGTAATTCCAGCCACTCAGTAGGCTGAGGCAAGAGAATCACTTGAGCCTGGGAGGCGAAGACTGTGGTGAGCCCAGATCGTGCCACTGCACTCCAATCTGGGTGACAGAGTGGAACTTGGTCTCAAAAACAAACAAACAAAAAAACGGACAAAGACAGACACAGCTTCAAATGAAAAAGTGTTATGAAAAGTGTTTAAATTCCTGTAGACACTGTAAGATCCAAGTTCTATGATAAGATGCCAAAACTTAAGATCCTTTGTTGAATGTGTCATGCCTCCCAATGTTTGGTCAGGACAATGTAAGATTAGAAAAGGAAGAGACACATCTTTTTCTTTCATAAAATGAGAAAAGAGCAATTATGAAAAGTAATGGCTAGATAATAAAAACTGCAGGTGTTTCTCAAACAACTTTAAGAAAAAACACATAAAATAACAACAGAAAATCTAATTCACTTAAATTCTCCCTGCACCTATATACAGCTTGGAAAGTCTTCATGTACTTCCAAGGGTACACACAGTTCAACTCGGACACCCACTGTGGCTTCAGGGTGTGTTGGTCTTGGGTTGCAATGAAATACTGTGGTTCTCAAAGGCCAGTACCGAGTGGAATCACAACTTCAGCTAGCTCAGTGTCAGCAGTAAGCTCAGTAAGAGTGCTCATAAAAATGCCTAAGGATATCAGGGAGTTCTCTTTCTTATAGATGTATGCAAGGTGAGCCTTCAATTAAAGTTAAAAATCTTAAATGCAAATTATAACTCACATTTATATATGATATATAGTTTACTAAGCAGATTTTATAATGCTTCTATTTAAATCATTGTTATAACCCTATATGATAAGAAAGAAAGAAATTATTATTACTATTCTATAATTAGGTAAACTTAGATTCAGAAAGACTAACTATCCTCAAGTCAAATAACAGGTTAGTGGAAAAACCTTGTATTGAAACCAATTTTCTGACTTCAAGCCCAGCAATGTTTTCCTATGCCATGATATCTGCATATTGACCTTGAGTTTATTTTTTTAAAAGAGATGATGACATTTTACATGTGTATTTTCTGTTTTCCATATATATAGATATCTATAACTATAATTTCCTTTTGCAGAAGTTTGACAAACACTTAGGCAATTTAATCCCAGAATTCTCAAAACAAAGTAAAATACTTAGCACGTTAAATAACATTAAATATTTATTTTCAGACTCATGCACTGTATAAATACTCTCTAAATAATAAATATGCTGTTTTTATTTTTCATACATAAATTGCTTCTAAGTTAAGTCATATAACAAAAATAGAAGTCTTGAGCCTAAGGGAAAACTGATTTGATAATATACTCGATTATTTCTTCTGTTTGAAATTTTCAGTGGCATGCCCTTCTGAAATGTGGTACTAAGAACACTGCCCCTATTTCTCCATTTGACCCAGATGATTGTCTGAAGGAACATCAAAAGCTGCTTAGAATGTCATTGGAGAAGACATGGTGTCAACACTGCCTGAGGAATTCCTGAGCACAAATGTTGTGGGTTCTGTCTTATTCCTTCCTCAACTGTGACTCTTTATCCACCTGAGTCATGTCTGTAAGCAAACAGCCAGGCAAGAAAGAGTGTCCCTAGGGTCCTCACTGCACATCCAGGTTGGTGTTGCTCTGGGTGGCCTCATGCTCCTGCTTTCTGCCTCCTGTATTAGAGGACTGTGCTTCATCCCCTAGCCTAACCATAGTAAGACTCATCTGCTTAAGGACAGACAGACCCTCCTGTTTATTGATATGCATGGTTTTGTGCATGCTATGGTAATTGAATGATTGAGATTTCACCATGAAGAAGTGGAACAAGGCAGGCATGGATGGTGGCTGGAGCCTGTAATCCCAGCTACTCTGGAGGCTGAGGCAAGAGGATTGCTTGAGCCCAAGAGTTCAATACCAGCTTGGGCAACAGAGCAAGACCCCACCTCAAAAAAAAACAAAAAAAAAGGAAGTGGACAAGATTATTCTTAGTATCTAAAAAGTGAGAATCCTGCAGAGCTGCCAATGACCGGAAAGGTGTGTTCTTCAAACCAGGGCTAGGCTTGAGGGGAAAGGCCCCCATGTGAGCAGCAGAGTTAGAATCTTCTCTTGGTTTATACTTAATGGGAAAACTGTGAGATAGAAAAATAGTCATTTGTTCATTCATTTATACAACATGTACGGAGCACTTGTATGTGCCAAGAGGAGATGCACAAGGAGCAGGAGAATAAAGAAGCAGGCAAGCCACCTGCCTGCTTTGCCTGCCCTTAAGAAGTTAGATCTGAACGTCTCAACCCAACCACACAATCAATTGCCTGGAGAGCTTTTAAAAGAATTTTATGCTTAGTACACCCCCCTAGAGATTTTTATTTTACCAGCCTGGGTGGTTCCCTGAGCTTTCCAGGTGTACCCAGCACTGATAATCCCTGAGCCAAAGCACAGACAGTAATAAGTTGAGCTGGAAGACGAACTAAGAATTAAAATATTTGCAATCAGATAAAAATCCTCACCCTTTAAAGGTATTGGTATGCCAATTTTCTTTGGGTTTTCTCTTCTTGTTTAATAAAAGTCAACCTCAGTTATGCTTAGAGAAACTAAGGAAAACACATGTCTAACTATGCTCAAAGCATCATTTTTTTAAAATAGACTAAGGGGATAAGAGTGTAATTTTGTTACATGAATATATTGATTAGTGGTGAAGTCTGGACTTTTAGTGTAGTCATCACCTGAATAGTACATTGTACCCATTAAGTAATTTCTTATCTCGCACCCACTTCCCACCTTCCCACCCTTGTGAGTCTCCAACGTCTGTTACCTCACTCCTTTTGTCCATGCATACACATTATGTAGCTCCCATTTGTGAGACCATGTGGCATTTGACTTTCTGTTTCTGAGTAGTTTAACTTGATAATGGCCTCTAGTTCCATTCATGTTGCCACAAAAGACATGATTTCATTCATTTTTATGCCCGAGTATATGTATGTGTATATATATATATATATATATATATATATATATATGTATATACATATTTTCTTTATATAATCATCTGTTGATGAACACTTAGGTTGATTCCATATCTTTGCTATTGTGAATAGTGCTGCAATAAACATATGAATGCAGGTATCTTTTTGACATAAGGATTTCTTTTCCTTTAGGTAGATACCCAGTAGTGAGATTGCTGGATCTAATGGTAGTTCTAGTTTTAGTCTTTTGAGAAGTCAGGAGCCTGGCACACCTTCATCCTGTTCTAGTGGTGGCAGTGCTCATTAAAAGGAGATAACTTCAAGTGGAAGATAAACTTCATGGGCCTGAATTAGGACCCATATCAAATACATCTGCTCCCCTTAGAAAGTCTCTTTTCAGTTCTTTAATATGCTCATTCCTCGAGGACAACTTTATTGCTGTTTAAAGGTACTAAAGGCCATTTCTTTATAAGGTACATTTACATACCTAAAAGGACATGACAAAAAGGACCCTCTTTCACCCTCAGTAGCTTCTCTTTCCCCATCCCACACTCCAGCACTCACAAATCGAGTCCGATGCTTGGCCCGGTGGTGCTAAGGGACTGTCAGTGGAAGAGGGTTTCTTTATTGGAACACAGCTTTAGCGTAGGCTTCCCAGGGGGACTCAGACCTAGAGCAAGGCAGTCACTTTCTCCCCAAAACAATTGACGCATCTTCCTCTCCAACCCACTTTGCTCTCTGCCTTTCAATCACAGCACTCTGACATTTTAGTGTCCTTTATATTAAAGTTCTGCTCACTACCTAGCAGAGTGCATAGTTCATAGAAGATAGGCAGTGAATGTTTCTGAAATAAATGAATCAAATTATATGAAGTGTTTGTCCTCCATACTGCCCACATATTTATGGCCTTAACTGATATCCTCAGCTCCATTCCCACCAACGCAGCTGTTTTCTCTTTTCCAAGGCCAGGTGCATATGACTGAGAGATTCATGGGGACAGATCTGCTCCTGTCTAAGGCAAGTACAGGAGGGGTGGTCGTATTGGTTCTTCTACTGATGGCCAATGGCTCCACTCAACTAGCACTGTCCTGTAGGCACAACAAAGAATGGCAAGATAAGAGAAGCTTTACACATGGTCCTTCCTGACTAAGTTATTTTTAGAGTAAAATAACTATTAATTATTAACTTGTATAGCATGACCTAATCAGATAGGGAAATAATCTACTCTGAAGCATGAGTCAGATTGCAATTAAGGCTGTAGGGAACTTCATTCTAAATTTCCTGGTTGGAGAGTGATTAAAATCTCATCTATGGTATGGCAATAAACACATAATTTCATTTTTTATTTCCCCCAAAATGCAAAAATAAAATGGAAAAGTAGGAATAAATGCACAAGAATGTTAGAAATAAATTCCATGGAGATCAAAATTAACAACTTCTGTCAGGCAACACAAGATGTGCATTCCATAGAGCCCTCCTGTCTAACTACCAAACAAACTCATCATACTTGTCCTGAATATAGATATTATATTCATAATTTCATTGTATTTCTTGAGAGCCATAGCAACACTTGTCTTAGTTTGAAAAAAAATACAGCCAGGTAAGGTGGCACATACCTATAATACCAGCAATTTGGGAAGCTGAGGTGGGAGGATCCCTTGAGCCCAGGAATTCAAGACCAGCCTGAGCACTGAGTGAAACCTCATCTCTTAAAAAAAAAATACAAGTAAAATTAGCCAGGCATGGTGGCATGTGTCTATAGTCCCTGCTACTTGGGAGGCTGAGGTAAGAGGACTGATTAAGACCGGAAGGTTGAGGCTGCAGTGAGCTGTGATTGCACCATTACACTCCAGCCTGGGTGACAGAGTAAGACCCCATCTCAAAAAGAGAATAAAAGACATAAAATTTTTTAAAGGAATTGGGAGAAAGCATTTTACTTTTGCCTGCTCATTGTAGCAAACTGATCAGCTGGGACTATTTGGAATATGGAACAGCATTGTAGCCACAGGTTAAAGAAAGACAGTTCTACTTTGGCATTTACTTGGATAAAGTTGTTCCTTGCTGAAAAGTGCAAGTGATGCATGTGGTACAGAGTAGGTCTTCTATAAATGTAGGCTCTCTTGCCTTTTCTTACATTCATCTCCTCTGCCCAGTAAAGGTCATTAGTGAGAGCTAAGAAGCTAAACCTCCAAGGATTCTGGGGATGATGATGTGGAACAAAATCAAGATTTTAAAAGAGGTACAGGAGTTATATTAACTTACTCAAAGTCACATAGCAAGTCAGTGTTTTTGAAGAAAACTCCAACCCTCTCCTAATCCCTACCTAGTGATTGTGTGGTTGTTTCACCAACAAGGTTTGTGGCTTTCTTCCTAAGAACATTCAAGACCAAAGATAATGGTCAAAGAACAGTATCCAAGAATATATATGTCTAGCTATGACATAAGACCACAGGATAGTAATGTAGATCTAAATACCTCACAATACAAATTGACCCTATCTAAGTAGTTAAGTATTAAAAACATAATGCATTATACCTTCACCAGAAAATCATCATTCAGGGACACCAGGTGTTTTAACATGTTCATCTTCATACCTAAATGTATTCAACTTTTAAATTTGGAAGAGATCAGAATTATTCAGATGAGCAAGATGGCCATCTGCTTTCAAGCATGCAGCTGCTAGCCTTTAAACAGCAACTTTCCATGATTCATAACTTATTCATCTCAGGATGCACTCAGACATCTGCTTTATCATCAACTTAGCTTAGTGTAGCATTTTGCTTTAAAGTTTCTTACTATCTGCACAGGTAACATAGTGATCCAGCAAGTTGGTCTTTTTCCACAGAAAGAATCAACTGTTTAGCTCCCCACTGATGGTTCAATATTGAGATAATCCACATGTAAATGTATATGAAAGGTACATTATTGGTCATTCCTCTTTAAAACAACAATCACATCAGTAATAGCTTCTATTTAGCTTACTGTGGGCTAGGCATTTCATCTTTATTTTCACTACCACTCTGGAAAACCGATATTATGATCTTCATTTTTCAAATAAGCATATCAGCAAAATTGGATAATTTACCCAATGCTACTAAATGTGAAAATGGCAGAAATTAGTTCTTTGAACCCTGCATTATCTGTCCGCAAAGCCAAGCTTCTGCAACAAACAACTTTGCCTCGTATTTGAATTTCTATGGAATAACTGAAATATTCTTATCAGTTTTATAGAGAAGGAGAGACTATACTTAGCCAATTCCATTGATTTTCACCTCAGAAGCCCATGCCTGTGGAACTTAGTTAATATAAATGCTTTGAAAACTACAAAGCACAGTGTGAATTTATTAGGTCTTCTTATTTGTCTAGACAAGTTTTGGCAATCCTGGCTGTCTATTGTTTGCTCTCCAACCCTGACAGCAGCATCCAGGAATACATGAAGAATCTAGGAACTGTACAAACACAGAGTCCACTTCTCTGCAGGAGAGAATAGCATCTTATATCCTCTAACTTTGAAGAAAAGGTGCTGGACATACAGAAGATTCTTTCTAAGGAGACCAGTTTTATCCAGTGCACATATTTTTTTGTCCCTAACCCTATTATGCAAATTGTTTGTTGCCACCTGCTTAATAACTGTGTTGTATACACACACAAAAAAATAGCCCAACTTTCAAATCCTGGTTCTGCAACCTAAAATAGGTCAGGTATTTGGAACCTCACTTTTATCATCTGAAAGGAAAAATATAAATAATGGCACCTTTTGCCGTCTTTTTAAAAAATGATATCTGAAAGACAACTGAATGACATAAAAAAATAAGAGTTCACTGTGTAAACAGATACATCAAAAAATAATTTGCATGTCAGGATAAAAGAGAAAGATATATTCATACAGACAAATGATATGAAGTTATATTCAATGTATCGGTCATGATTAGTTGAATGATACTGTAAGTGATTGTATATTTTCATTTGGTTAGTTACACTTTCTAAAATTTCCAAAACCATAACAAAAAAAATTTTCAAATGATGAAATATAATTCAGTTTTAAACGATAATGGGAAATCAGAAAATATAGTAATTAGAGAAGAAAGACATGTAGGCAGTCAGTAGCCAACTTAAACCACCTTTAAAACTCTTTGCAGTTGATTAAAAAGCAAGATTAAAAGAAAAACCATGTTTAATTTAATGTAAAAGATAGTTTAAAAGTAAAACAATGGAAAATGATACAAACTTGATTCTTGTTATTCACAGTAGTTATTTTCTATAAAGTTACTGCAAACACTTAATTAGATCATATTGAAACCATTGATCTTAGGAAAAATACAGGGTTAGTTTCCCGTGAGCCTCTTTCACAACATTTTTTACAATTGATCAATAAATACACAACCTTGTTTAATGTGTGTTTCTGTTTAAAGATGCCTTATTTAACATATGCTGTTGATTCACTAACATTGATTTCACAAACAATAGTACTATAACTCATGGCTGAATCAAGCTGACCTAATACATGTACATTCTCCATAAGGCACGTCACAGCCTTCTTGCGCTTGGAAACACTATAGAGCACTTCAGCACTACATTCAAGGGTCACTTTAAACAGCGAAATCACCAACAAAAATACAAAGCACATGGCACTAATAGAGCACAGAAAGAACATTTGTTTATAGTATCAGAGCTGGAACAAAGAAAGAATGTTCAACCTTAGCTGGAAATGTGTTAGGTGGCTCAAATTTTCTGCTACTCTGCATATGCACCACAATGACAGCAAAAGTGCTGCAATGATTTGGGTTTACAAATAAATTTTAGGGGGTGGGCAAATTTGCAAATATGATATTCAGAAATGATAAGGATCCACCATATCATTCAAACACTAATCAAAAGAAAGCTGGTCATAGTCAACATAGTACTGGAAGTCCTAGCCATAGCAATCAGGCAAGAGAAAGAAATAAAAGACATCAAACAGGAGGAAAGTAGGCCAAACTCTGTTTGCAGACAATATGATTCTATTCCTAGAACATCCCGTAGTCTCTGCCCAAATGCTTCTAGTTCTGATAAACAAGTTCAGCTAAGTTCAAGATACAAAATTAATGTACGAAACCAGTAGCATCTCTATACACCAATGACCTCAAAGCTGAGAGCCAAATGAGAATGCAATCCCATTCGCAATAGATACAAAAAAGAATAAAATATCTAGGAATACAGTTAACCAGGGAGGTAAAAGATCCCTATAATAAGAATTATAAAACACTGCTCAAATAAATCAGAAATGATACAAACAAATGGAAAAAATTTCATGCTCAAGAATAGAAAGAACAAATATTGTTAAAATGGCCATATTGCCCAAAGCAATTTACAGATTCAGTGCTATTCCTATCAAACTACCAATGATATTCTTCACATAATTAAAAAAAAACTATATTAAAACTCATATGAAACAAACAAGAAGTAAAGATCCTGAATAGCCAAGGCAATCCTCAGCAAAAAGAACAAAGCAGGAAGCATCACATTACTCAACTTCAAACTATACTACAAGGCTGCATTAACCAAAGCAGCATGATACCAGTACAAAAACAGACACATAGACCAATGGAACAGAATAGAGATCCCAGAAATATTACTGCACACCTACCACCATCTGATCTTCAACAAAGTTGACAAAAACAAGCAATGAGGAAAGCGCTTTCTATTCAATAAATGGTGCTGGGATAGTTGGCTAGCCATATGTGGAAGATTGAAACTAGACCCTTTCCTTATACCATATAAAAAATCAACTCAAAATGGATTAAAGACTTAAATGTAAAACTTAGAACTATAAAAACCCTGGAAAATAACTTAGGAAATACCATTCAGGACACAGGCCCTGGCAAAGATTTCATGAAGAAGATGCCAAAAGCAATAGCAACAAAACCATAAATTGACAAATAGGACCTAATTAAATTAAAGAGCTTCTGCACAGCAAAAGAATCTATCAATATATAAACAGACAACCTACAGAATGGGAGAAAGATATTTACGAACTATGCATCCAACAAAGGTCTGATATCCAGAATCTATAAGGAACTTAAACAAATTCACAAGCAAAAAATAAACAACCTCAATAAAAAGTGGACAAAGGACATTAACAGAAAGTTTCAGAAGAAGACACACATGTGGCTGACAAACATATTTTAAAAATGCTCAACATCACTAATCATT
Organism: Cacajao melanocephalus; assembly: GCA_963573385.1. Classification (NCBI taxonomy): domain Eukaryota; kingdom Metazoa; phylum Chordata; class Mammalia; order Primates; family Pitheciidae; genus Cacajao; species Cacajao melanocephalus. The sequence continues at coordinate 162,192 of CAUYLG010021673.1, read as the reverse complement.
AGAGAAATGCAAATCAAAACCACAATGACATACTGTCTCACAACAATCAGAATGACTATTCTTAAAAAGTCAAAAAATAACAGATGCTGGTGATGTTTCAGAGAAAAGGGAATGCTCATACCCTCCTAGTGGGAGTGTAAATTCGTTCAGCCATCGTGGAAAGTAGTTTGGTGATTTCTCAAAGAACTTAAAACAGAATTACTATTCAACCCAACAATCCTATTAATGGATATATGCCCAAAGAAATGTAAATCATTCTACCATAAAGACACATCCAGGTGTATGTTTATCACAGCACTATTCACAGTAGCAAAGACATGGAATCAACCTAAATGCCCATCAACAGTAGACTGGATAAACAAAATATGGTATGATTGCACCATAGAGTATTACTACACAGTCATAAAAAGAATGTAATCATATCATTTGCAGTAAGATGGATGCAGCTGGAACTGTAGGTGCTAGAGCTCTGTAGATACATGGATGGAGCTGGAGGCCATTATGATAAGCAAACTAACACAAGAACAGAAAACCAAATATTGCATGTTCTCATTTATAAGTAGGAGTTAAACATTGAGTATACATGGACACAAAGACGGGAACAACAGACACCAGGGCCTACTTAAGGGTAGAGGGTGGGAGGAGAAACAGTATCAAAAACTGCCTATCAAGTACTATGATTATTACCTGGATAGCAAAATAATCTGTAAACCAAACCCCTGTGACATGCAGTTTACCTATGTAACAAACCTGAACATGTACTCCTGAACCTAAAATAAAACTAAAAAGCTCCAGATTTACTATCAGTCAAAATAGCCTTCAGAGTGAGGTTACTAGAAATAAAGAGGGACACTCTCTAACAATAAAATGGTCAATTTACCAAGAAGACGTAACAATCTCAAGTATACATGCATCTAATGAGAGACCTTCAAAATATATAAAGCTAAAAGTGGTAAACCATAATGAGAAATGGAAAAATCCTCGATTTTTTTCTGGACACTTTAGTACTCCTCTCCTAGTAATCAATAGGCCAAGTAGGCTGAATATCAGGAAGGATATAAAAGAAATGAACACCTTCAACTAGCTGTATCAAAATGACATTTATAGAGCATTCCACCTGAAAGAGCAAAATATACATTGTTTTAAAGTGCATGTAAAACATTCACCAATATAGATCACATTCTGGCCTATAAAGATCCCTTACCAAATTTAAAACAATTGAAACAATTGCAAGTTTATTATCTGATCATAATAGAATGAAACTAGAAATCAATAACAAAAATATATCTAGAGAATTCCCAAATAATTGGAGACTAAACAACACACTTCTAAATAATCCATGGAACAACAAGAAGGTTTCAAGGGAAATTAGAAAATATTTTGAAATGAATGAAAATGAAAATACATCAAAATTTTTAGAAAACTCTAAAGGAATGCTTAGCTGGAAATTGTTGCATTATATGCTTATTTTAGAAAACAGAATTATCTCATATAAACAATGTAAGTTTTCTCTTAAGAAAAAAGCAAAATAAAGTCAAAGCAAGAAGAAAAAAAGAAATAATAAAGAACAGGAATCAACACAATTGAAAACAGGAAAACCAATAAAGAAATTAATGAAACTAAAAGAGGTATCTTTGAAAAGATTTTAAAACTAATAAACCTGTAGCCAAACAGACAAAACCAGATAAAAGACACAAATTACTAATATCCGGAATGAAAGGGAAATGTCTTTGTCCATTGCTGCTACAACACAGTACCTACAGATTTGGTAATTTACAAAAAACGTAATTTTATTTGGCTTATGGTTCTGGATGCTGGGAAGTCCAAGAGCATGACACTGGCATCTGGTGAGGATCATCCCATGGTGGAAAGGTGGAAGGCAGAAGCAAGCATATGAGACAGAAGAGAAATGAAGCCAAACTTGTCAATTTGTCAGGAGCCCACTCCTGCAATAATTAAACCACTCCTATAATAATGGCATTAATCCATTCATGAGGACAGAAAGTTCACAACTTAATTACCTCCTAAAGGTCCCACCTCTTAATGTTGTTGTTACAATGGCAATTAAATTTAAACATGAGTTTGGGAGGGACATTCAAACTATAGGATCCTACTCCTAGCCCCTCAAAACTCATGTTCTTCTCACAATGCAAAGTATATTCATTTCATCCTGATAATCTCAAAAGTTTTAACTTATTCCAGCATTAATTCAAAAGTTCAAAGTCCAGAGTCTCATCTAAATCAAAGATGGCTGAGATTCAAGGCGTGATTTATTCTGAGGCAAATTCCTCTTAGCTGTGAACCTGTGAAATCAAAACGAGTTATCTACTTCTAAAATACAATGGTTGTACATGCATAGGATAGGTATTCCCATTTCAAAAGGGAGAAATAGGCCAGAAAAAAGGGGTAACTGACCCCCATGTAAGTCCAAAACCCAGCAGAAAACAACATTGAATCTTAAAGCTGAAGAATAATGTCCTTTGACTCAATGTCCTGAATCCTAGGTACCCTGGGACAGCAGTTGAGCTTCAAGACTTTGGACAACCTTTCCCTCATGGCTTTGCTGGGCTCAGTTCATGCTTCAGCTCTCTTAGCTTGAAGTATCTTGCCTGCATCTGTCCCAGGCTGGCATTGTATGCTGGTAACTCTACAGTTATGTGGTCTCAGGGGTGGCCTCACTTCTATGGATCCACTTGGCATTGCCCTAGAGAGGAAGTCTGTGGCAGCTCCACCCATGGGGCAAGTGTCTTCCTGGGCACCAATGCTGATTATGACTTTCTTTGAAATCTAGGTGGAAAAATTCACGCCTTCACAGCTTTGTAGTCTTGCACTTACAGAATTAGCATCATGTAGATGCCACCAAGGCTTACAGCTCGTACCTTTTGGAGCAGCAGGTAGAGCTACACCTGAGCCCACTTAAGCCATGGCTGGAGCAGCCAAGGAGAGCTGTGCTGAAATGTAGGGACCAGAGACCCAAGACAACTCTGGGTAGCAAGACTGTAGAGGGCATTCCATGCCCATCCCCCAAAACCATTCTGCCCTCTTAGAGCTCTGAACCTGAGTTAAGAGGGGCAACCTCGAAGATCTTTGAAATGCCTGTGTAATCTTTCTCCCATTGCCTTTATGGATAGCACCTGGCTTCCTTCTATCCATTGTAATCTCCTTAGGAAATGATGACTTGGCCACAGCATTTTGGCCTCCGTATTCTCTAATAAACACACTTTTTCACTCTTTATATGGCCAGACTCTTAATTTTTTCCATTTTTTCTGCTCTGCTTCCCTTTTAATTATAAATTCTGTCTTTAAGTCATTCCTTTCATCTTATGTCTCACTGTATGCTGTTAGAAGTAACCATGCCAGATATCCTAATTCATTACTCTTAAATTCTGCATTCTGTAAAGCCCTCAAGCATGGAAACAATCCAAAGTCCTTGCTACTTTATAGCAAGGATGATCTTTACTCCAATTTTCAACACCTTGTTCTTCATTTTCTTCTGAGGCCTTATCCTTTATCATCCATATTTCTACCAACATTTTGGGCACAACCACTTAAATAATCTCTGAGAAATTTCAGACTTTTCCTACAGCCCTCTTTTAATATTCTATTTACTTTTAATGCTCTGTTTACAGCAATACAGATTTTCTAGTCTGCTCCCCCAGATTCTTCCAGCTCCTACTCATTACTCAGTTCCAAGGCTGCTTCCATATTTTCAGGTGGTTTGTTATAGCAACAGGCCAACTTCTCAGTAACAATTTTCTGTCTTAGTTCATGTTGTGCTGCTGTAACAACATACAACAGACTTAGTGATTTATACAGAAAAGAGGTTTATTTGGCTCACAATTCTGGATGCCAGGAAGTCCAAGAGCATGGTGCTGGCATTTGGCAAGGGTCCCCACGGTGGAAGGCAAAAGCAAGCATGTGAGACAGAGAGAGTAATGGGGCTGAAATTATCCTTTTATCAACAGCTCACTTCTGCAATAACTAATTACTCATTCTTGCTACAGTGGTATTAATCCACTCATGAGGGGAGAATCTTCATGACCTAATCATCTCTTAAAGGTCCACTTCTTAATATTGTTATATGGCAATTAAATTTCAACATGAGTTTTGGAGGAGACATTCAAATACTAGAAGGGGCTATTAATATAGGACTCATATATGTTAAATAGAAAATAAGAAATTATTACAAACAACTGTATTCATGAAAATTCAACAAACTAAATGAAATAGGCCAATTTACTAAAAAGCTACTGAAATTCACTCAAGATAAACAAAATAGTCCTTTATCTATTAAAGAAATTGAATTTGTAGTTAATAATGTCCCAGTGAACAAAACTCTATAACCAGATGGTTTTACTGGTGAAGGAAACATTTAAAGAAGTAATTATACAATCTATTTTATACAAGCAGAAAAAAATTGAAAAATTCACATCATTTTCTAATAGTAGCCCAATCTGTTTGTGCTACTATAACAAAAATACCATAGACTGGGTAGCTTAAACTTTAGACATTTATTTTACACCATTCTAGAGGCTGGGAAGTCCAAGATCAAGGTGCCAGCCAATTCAGTTTCTGGTGTGTGGTTCTCTTTCTAACTTGCATATGAATGCCTTCTTCCTGTATTCCCATATGGCAGAGAAAGAGATAATATCTCTCATGTCTCTTCTTATAAAGGTACTAGTCCCATTTGTAAGAGCTCCACCCCCATGACATCAACTAACTCTAATTATCTTCCAAAGGCCCTACTGCAAATACCATCACATTCAAGGTTAGGGTTTCAATATGTAAACTGGTGATGAGGGAATCTTTGAAAATATTCAATATCTATTGATGATAAAATCTCTCAACAAACTATGAGTAGAAGGAAACTTCTCTAACCTAATAAAAAGTATCTGCAACAAAACTATAGCTAATATCATACTTAAAGGTAAAAGACTGAATGCTTTTCCCTAAGACTGTAAACAAGGCAAGAATGTCTTCTTACTACTCCTATTTAATATTCAAGTAGGAGCACTAGTCTGCACAAAAAGGCATAAAATTAGGAAAGAAGAAATAAAACATTTTTCAAACAAAGTAACTGCCTACATTAAAAAAATCCTAAGGAATCTGCAACTTATCTCTTACAACTAATGAGACAGTGAATCAAGAATGTAGAAAACAGGGTCAACATGTGAAACCGAACCATACCTTTATACTAGCAATGAATGCTCAGAAGTCAAATTACTTTTAAATTACATGTACAATAGCTCCCCCCAAAAGATATACTTAAGTATAATACAGCAAAATATGTAAGATCGATATGCTGAAAACTACAAAATTCTCATAAAATAAAGAAGAGCTAAATAAATTAAGAGACATATCTGTTTATGAATTGGGGCTCAACATAGTTAAGAAATTCATTCTCCACACACTGATCCATAGATTTCAGGAAATTCCATCAAAATTGTATGTAGATATAGGCAAGCTGACTCTAAAATTTAGATAGAAAGGTAAAGGAACTACAGTAGCCAAAACAATGTTAAAAAAAAAAAGTTGGAGGATTTGCACTATTTGGTTTTAAGACTTCCTATAGGTTGAGTACCCCTTATCCAAATTGCTCAGGACAAGAAGTGTTTTGGATTTGGGATATTTTTCAGATTTTGGAATATTTGCATATGCATAATGAGATATCTTGTGAATGGGTCAAGTCTAAATACAAAATTAATTCATATTTCATATATATCTTATGGGCATAGCTTATACACATATTTCATACACATCTTATACACATAGAAGGTAACTTTATGCAATATTTTAGATAATTTTGTGCATGAAACTAAGTTCGTAAGTATGTGTGGAATTTTCTATTTGTGGCATCATGCCAGTGCTCAAAATGCTTCAGATTTTGGAGTATTTTGGATTTCAGAGTTTTGGATTAGGGATGCTCCACCTGTATAAAGCTATATTGATAAAGACAATGTGGTCTTAATGAAAGGATACACATATAGATGAATGAAACAGACTAAAAGGTTTAAAAATAGATGCACATAAATATAGTCAGTTAGGGTTTGTTGTTTGTTTTTAAAAACAGGGACTTGTTCTGTCTCCCAGTCTGGAGTGCAGTGGCTCAATCGTAGCTCAAAAAGGATCCTCCCACCCCATTCTCCCTAGTAGCTGGAACTACAGGCATGTGCAACCACACGCCGCTAGTTTTTCTTCTCTCTTTCTCTCTCTCTCTTTCTTTCTTTTTCTTTTTCTCTCTCTCTTTTTCTTTCTTTCTTCTTTCTTTCTTTTCTGGTAGAGACAGGATCTCACTGTGTTGTAAATTTTCTAAGCTGGTCTCAACCCCTGGCCTCAAGCAATTCTCTTGCCTTGGCCTCCCAAAGTGCTGGGGTTACAGGCTTGAGCTACCACACCAGACCCAGTTATTTTTCAACAAGATGTAAAGGTAATTCACTGAAGAAACATTGTCTTTCTAGCAAATGGTATTAGAACAACTGGACATTCATATGCAAAAAAGTGAAGCTTGATATACTTCACACTTATACAAATCAAATCAAAATGAGAAAACATCATGATTTTGGGTTAAGTTTTTAGATATCACATCACAGGTACAATCTATATTTTAAAATTGATTAGACTGCAGTAAAATTAAAACTTTTTGCTCTAAAAAAGACAGTGTTAGGAGAATAAAAAGTCAAGCCACAAACTGGGAGAAAATATTTGTAAATCACATATCTGACAACAAAATATTTTCATAGTATAGAAAGGACTTTCTCAAAACTCAACATTACAAAAACAAACATTCCTTCAAAAAATGGGTGACATATTTGAACAGACACTATATTAAAGAAAATATACACATGGCAAATAAGCTACTGATAAAAAGATATATAATCTCTAGTCAGTAGGAAAATACAAATTAAAACAACAATAAATACCATTGTGTGCCTATTAGAATGGCAAAGATGAAGAACAGGTAAAATTCTTATGCATTGCTGGTGGTAATGCAAAATGGTACATCCCTTCTGGAGAACAATTAAGCATGTACTTACTAAAGGACACAGCAGTTCCAAGCCTAGGTATTTATACAAATGAAAATCTATGTTTACACGCATATGTACAGCAATATTTAATACTGTTTTACTCATAATCACCAAAAGTTGAATGCAACCTAAATTCCTTTTGATGAAGGCAGGAATGAACAGCTTTGGATACATCCATAAAATGGAATACTATGCAACAGTCAAAAGCAATGAACTTTCCATATACACAATACACTATGCAGAATGAAAGAAGCCCGCCTCCAAAAGTTACATACTTTATGCTAAACCCTCAAAGTGATAGTATTAGTAAGTGGGGTCTGTTGGAGGTGATTATATCACAGAGGTGGAACATTCATGAAAAGGATTGTGCCCTTATAAAAGACGCCTGAGAAAAACCCCTGGCCCTTCTGTCACATGAGGGTAGAGTGAGAAGGTGCTATGAGAAAACAGGCCCTCTCCACACATTGAATCTGCCAGCATCTTGGACTTGGATTTCCAGCCTCCAGAACTGTGAGAAATAAATTTCTGTCATTTGTAAGCCACTCCATCTATGGGATTTGGTTGAAACAGCCCCAGTGGTCTAAAAGACGGTATTATTTCATTTATACAACAGTCTGGAAAGGCAAATATATGGGGTTAGAAAAGACAGCAGTGGTTACCAGAGGTTGGCAGGGTGAGGGGGAAGGGGGAATGATTTGACTACAAAGGGGTAGTACAAGAAAAAAAACTAGATTCAATGAAACTGTTTTGTGGTCATCACATGAATATATACAAATGTTGAAACTCATATAGCTCTATGCCAAAAAAGCCAATTTTACTGTATATAAATTTTTAAAATAATGCATAAATCGACATTAAAAAAGAAAGACTAGGCTAACAGAGAAGAATGTATTGTGTTGGGAGATTGTAAACTTCACGGTTAAGACAGTCAGATATATAATTTATTTATGTATCAATGTCTCAGGAATTTATTAAGCAGTTTATATAAATGAAGATAAGTTATTAATACCTTGCAATGTATATTTTCTTATATATCTGTGGAAGCTTCTTCTAGAAATATTGGTACTAAATATTCTTCTGATGGAGCTTAGATGTCAAGAGACTAGCTGTCTTTTTGCTTACATTTACACCATTTTTATTCCTCCATGAAATCCTTGTTATCATACCTTGCCTAATTTTCATGCAAGAAAAGAAATATTTTTATGTTGGCAATTCACTTGACTGGAAGGCAAATCAAGTATATATATTAGGCCTATCCACAAGAAAGGTACACTAATCCCTGAATTATATACTAATCATGAAAGCAAGTGGGGAATGGCCCAGAGATAAGGTAACTTCTGCCCACACTTTCCACCTCAAACTCTGTTTCTTATTAGCTCTTCCTCAAGGGAGAAGGAATTTAGGAAAAGGAACTTGATTGTTCAGAGTCTAGAATTCTTTGGGTGGAACCATGGCACTCAAAAAAATTTGGATTTGTGAACATATCCTCTTTCTCTTCCTGGAATTAGGCCAAGAAATATCCTGACATTCCCTTGTGTATTTTTTCACCTTTAATACCAATGGCCACTGGTGTTTCTTCTTGTTCCATTTTGACTTTGTCTATAAATTAGTAATAATTCCTTGATATTTCCTCACAATACTAAGAGCACTTTATTAGAAGTACGGAACTCCTCCCAGAGCTGTTTTTCCTCCTGAATGGAAGATATTGCTATACCCACAGCCTAAATAACCTGGATCAGTTTCGTATCATGGGAACAAATATATTTCTCCATATTGGGTGTATGCTTCTTAGCTTTTCATATTGCTCTTGAAATTTTTTATCTTCAGTTTATTGGGATGGGAGGAGGAGGAATAAAGCAATTTAGGAAAAGGAAGCAAGGGGCCTCATTTTTGTCGTTAGCCAAAGTCATGTAGCCTAGCTTAGTTTAACTTCTATTTAGGTATATACGGTACTTACAGAGAAATTAATACATATGTATACTTTATAGCTCATTAACCGTTAATAATTGTGTATAGGTCCTTTAGAGGGAAGCATAAATAAGTGATGGGCTTCAAGTAATTAAGTCCTTAAAAAATTAGTAGTCATGCCCCTTACCTTTAAGGGGTTTGAAAACTGGCATACACAAAATTAAACTCTCCTAAATTATAGTTGATTTAATAATTTAAAAAAAGAGGAAAAAAATAGAAGTGAACTGCTGTCTGCCCTATGCAAACTGAAAACAACCCAAATACCCTGTCCAACTTAAGCTGTATTCTTTATAATCTATAGACTAACTGAAACAAGAAAATGTAAGGATATGTTATGCCATATGATAAGAATGAATCCTAATTAGGGTTAATAAAGTCTCATTCTAATTCTCCCTCATTTCATTGTACTTCTGAACTAGAACTTGTTCTACAAATATCTGTCACTTTTCACCTTTGCCTTTAAGATAAAGAGCCAGGAGAATCATTCAAAGGCAGACCAGTCATCTGAGGGAAGTTCAGAACAATACCTCAGGGTTCTTGCTCTCCTGCACTAAAATCCAAAAAAGCTACAACATATTTTGAAGGCCACAGTACCCACTGACCCAATTTTATGAATAGCTCCTTGTTAATTTATTGTTATATTCATCTTGGCTTACATAACACCCTTTTAATACTTTTGGAGTGATCTTAGCACATGACCTGGTTTCTTCCCTTTCTGAGTGTTAGGTTAGCTTGGAGGAAAGGGATGGGAGTGTATTTCCTTTAACTATTACAAAACATCTGGATTCCCAGATTATTATAGAGATTTAGAAAAGCAATAGGCAAGAAATGAGGTTACAGTGCTGAAGATCTGGCCGAGTTCAAAAGCAATTCATTGTTCTGTTTTCTTTGAGAATAATACATGTCATTATATGAATTAGAAAACAAATGATCTATAGATGAGAAGGTAAGTTGACCTAATATTATAGCACCCTGTTTTTGTCCCAAAATGCTTATGATTTTTCAAGAGAACCCCAAAATTGAAGAAGTGATGCAAAAAAAAAAGGTTCCCCAGAGGTGTTTGTATCTATCCTATCCAGGTCAATTTATGCCATCTCTGACAGTTATGAATAACTTCTACTTTCCACACAGAGCAAACACTAATACAAAACTTGAAAGCAAAATGGAAAAGTAAAGTCCTGTCCAAATTGTGAACTATTTAAACCAAGCCAGTCTACTCCAGAAATTTGCCATTGTTCATTACACTAGCCATCACTCACAATCTTGCTTTTAGAAAATGCCTAGTTAACATCACCCAATAACCGTAACTCTTGGACAACGCCATGTTTCTCCCCTCCTTGGAAAGGAAAGGATATGCTGAGTCTCTGGCTACATCTGACTTTGGACCACAAAGCATCTACCCTTGAAGTCAGCAAGACATTTTGTCAGGAAGAAAGGTTCTGGGAGAAAAAGACAGAATATGAGGTCAGAAAACTACATTTGAGACTGACAAGTTTATCTGGAACCAGCCTCCCTGGGGATGGTAGACTAGGATGATACTCCTTAACTCTTAGGGTAATTAGAAGATCAAATGAGATAGCAGCATGAAACTGCTTTGTGAAGTGTTAAGTGCTGTATAAATGCAGCAAAGAGCTGTTTTTCCAACTTCCTTGCCCCAGTGTTGATTGAATGTCCTTCATCAGTGTTGATTGAATGTCCTTCACTATATGGAACAATTTCCTCCCTTGAGTTATTTGGGATGGGCATGCGAAGAGCTCCTGGGCATTCCTTTAAGGCGTTCCCCTAAGAACCACTGCCTGTGGTAAAGTCAGAGCCCACAGAAACTCATCCCTCCCTCCCCAGCTGGCATCCTGAGAGGGAGGGGGAGGGGACTGACTTCCTCTTCTCAAGTTCTGCTAATTGAATTTTTTGAAGTCCAGACTCCATTCTTCCCTTTTAAAAAATGCATTATGTCTTTTCTCCCTAGCCATTTGAGGCCCATGACCGCAGCAAATGCATGCCAGTCTTTCAAGTTAAAGACCCCCGTGACAAAGCTAGAGTTCTAGGCCTCTCCAGCCTTCCCCACTCCGTGTTTTCCACGGCAAACTTTAACGAAAACAGACCCTAAAATATATGAAAGAGAAATACTTTGGATCTACTCCTAGGGACAGCGTCGGAGGTTCACAAAGATCACGCTTTTCCCCGCTTCCTCGCTTAGCCTGGCCTCCCTGAAACACATCCCTTGCTCCCGTAGGGTGGACTCAAATGCACACGCATGCACACGCCGGCAAGCCGGTCAACCGCAGACAAATCTGACTCTTCGCCAACTTGTAGCCACGGAGAGCAGCAAAGGGACCAAGGTCCTTCACCGCCTGCTCCAAAAAGACACTGCAACCTCCAGCGGCGCCGCAGTAGCTGCCTCTGTGCTGCAGCCTCCAGCCGGAGTTTCAGGGCTAATTCCTTAAGGAGTATCGCTCCTCTGCCCTTCGTCCTACTCCCCTTGGCTTTGCCCACTTCGCCTCCTTCTCCTCGGAAGGCCAGGAAGACCAGGGTCACTTTGCCAATTCTGCGGAGGGGGAAGTAGCAGTGAAGGAGATTCCCACGCAAGTAGCCCGAAGCCCACTGCACTCTGCCCCACCTCTCCTCTCTCTCGCCCGTGTAGGTGCCCGTGCTGCTGGCGAAAGTCCCAGTTCTCAAGGCGCCTGAGCTCGGATGGGGTGTGGAGGAGCTAGGCGGGAAGAGAGCAGCGGGACGAGTACGAGGAAGGGCTGGAGGGTGTTAGAGGACAGCTGGGGCGGGACCGGGGAGAGGGGCGAAGGCGACGCGCCGAGGCACTCCCCCGCCCCCTGAACACAGACAGGAACTCCGAGACGCGCAGATGGGCCGTAAGGTAAAGGCCTTTTCTCCCTCTCCTCTCCGTCCTCTACCCTGCTCCCCTCCTGGACACCTGGTGAAAAAGCAAGGTGCGGTGTACCTGGAGCAAACACCATGATTTCCTGCAGCCGCTACGCCCCTAGATTAAAAGAGGAAGACCGTCAGACGGAGGTTGGGGAAAAGGCCGGACTTGGCAGCGTCCTGTGCAGGAAGGCGCGCAGGGCGGGCGGCGGGCGGCGGACGGGACGGTCAGCACCCCGGACAGCTCCCACCGCGAGCTCCTGGGGCCGCAGCTCAAGCTGCTGCGGCGCGCTCTGCCTCCACAATGCACCTCTGCGCCCGCGGCCAACGCGGCGGTGGGAGGAGGAGAGCGACTCCCCGCTAAGTCCATCCCTCATTCCTGTGCCAGCTCGGCGGCGTACACCGCTGCTCAGGGAGCAAAGCACTTCCACCGCTTTCACGCGACGAGGAAGGACGGAAGAGGAGGACAGAGAAAGGCAAACTTCCCGGCAGGGGGACAGCTAATTGCTTTTAATTACCTGCTGTCGTTCGCTCCCGTGGATATTGGACTGACATTTAAAATAGGTTTGTAAAAAGAAAAAAAAAACTCTAAAGAGCTTCCTTTACTCTCGAGGATGACTCTGAGTTCTCCGAGTTGGGCTGGCTTGAACAGAAGGGCGGGGCTGTCAAGTTAATAGGTCCTAGAGGTCCGTGAGTCCTCTCTCGCGAGTTCCAGTCCTCTGATAACGTCAGGAAGAGAGCAGTAGGGAAGGACAGAGTGACTATGGAGCACTCGAGGAGTGTGCCACTGAGGAGGGCGCCACTATCAGGCCCCACTTCCAGGTGGCAAATCCGGCTCTGAAAGGTCCTAAGCTTGAAGGTTCTCAAGGTCATCACTTTGGAAAAAGCTGGCCAGGGCAGAGGAAAGACAACTCATACACCTTTTACAAGGATGAGCCAACAGAGCCCCCTGCAAGTGTGAGAACAGCACTAAGTTCAATCAAGGTATATCAATTCTTCCGCTCTTCTTACCCAGCTGAAAACTGTCTGCGTCTCCTCCTGCAACCAGGCACTCAGGTCTACCTTAAAGGTACTGAGACTGCCTCATGCTCACTTCATGCTCCTAATCCATTGCTCATTTTAGGTATCTATTACCTAAGTAATATTTGTGCAGTGTGCACAGCCCACACTAGATGTCACCCAGCTTGAAACAGGTCCACGTGGTTACAAACCCAAAGCTAAACCCACCCAGAATCCTCCAGCCTCTCCCCAATTTTTCTAGCTAAATAAGATTTTCCAAGAACAAAGGTAATCAAGGTCATCTCCAGTGTTTTATGGGGTTTCTTCACTTGCAACTATCCCTGGAAAATATAACTATTCTGAAAATTAAGTATTTCTTAATAATTGGTTGATGGCCATAAGCTCTACAGTCTTTTGGCAAATATAAAGCATCAAAATAGCCTTACTGGCACTGCTTTTGTTCAAAGCCATCTGATAAAATGAAAATGCAAATAGTTTTACAGCTTTTGAACTACAGTTTGCATGGAGGCATATGGACAGCCTCAACATAATACAATCAGTACTGCTCTTAGCACCTGGCTCAACACAGGCTTGAACATATGGGTCCTACCCCAACAGCAACAAGATGCAAGTCAGCTGATGGGCATGATGAAGTGTGTGCATGACAGGTTGGAGTTCTCCCATTTCACCAAGTTTCTCCAATGATGCTTCACTCTGTCTTGTTTGCTTCATCCCATGGAAAGTGTAAAACAGTATTTAAAATAATTTTTGAATGAAAGACATTTTTCTTTTAACACACTCAAAAGGGCTCTCTTTTACAGCCCTTATGTTTAAATGGGCTTTCATCTCCCAATACATAAACAGTTACCCATGATTAAGTTCAAGGAAAAGCAATGTAGTATAGGAACAACAACAACAAAATACTTGAGAATAGTCAGATTGAGACCCAGGTACAACATCTTCACCGTTTATAAGATGCATGACCTTAAATAAGTTACTTAACCTGTCCTGTCTCGTCTGCAATATAAGGCTTAAGGTATCTTGAAGGTTTGTTGTAAGGATTAGCTGTGAAATGGATTAATGGATTAATTAAGAGAGAGCACAGCCCCAATTAAACTCATTCCAGGAAATCACTGGCACCCTGGGAGTAGAGTACACTCTATGGGAAAGCAAACAAAATGTGTTAGATCAGTGCTTCTCAAACATTAACATGCATAAGAATCCCATGGGGATCTCGTTAAAATAAAGGTTATGATTCAGGAGTGATATGGTTTGGCTGTGTCCCCACGAAATTTCAACTTGAATTCTCCCAGAATTCCCACGTGTTGTGGGAGGGACCCGGGGAGGTAATTGAATCATGAGGGGCCGGTCTTTCCCGTGCTAGTCTCGGGATAGTAAATAAGTCTCACGAGATCTGATGCGTTTATCAGGGGTTTCCGTTTTTGCTCCTCTCTGATTTCTCTTGCCCCTTGCTGCTACGTAAGGAGAGTCTTTCTCCTCCTGCCATGATTCTGAGGCCTCTCAGCCATATAGAACTGTAAGTCCAATTAAATCTTATTTTGTTTCCAGTTTTGGGTATGTCTTTGTCGGCAGCTTGAAAACGAACTAATACAAGCAGTTAGGTCCTGAGATTCTGAATTTCCAACAAGCTCTGTCTATGCTGCTGGTCTATGGAGTAAACTTGGATAGCAAGGTATTAGAGGCATCAGCATTTTAAAAAGAAGGAAATTACTTGTATCTTTCCCAACCTCAGAGCTTATCTTTTTGAGTTTCGTTTTTTTTTTTTTTTTTTTTTTTTTTTTTAAGTAGGATTAATAATTCGCCAGGCTGGAGTGCAGTGGCGCGATCTTGGCTCACTGCAACCTCCGCCTTCCAGGTTCAAGCGATTCTCCTGCCTCAGCCTCCTGAGTACCTGGAACTACAGGGGTGCGCCACCATGCCCAACTAATTTTTTGTATTTTAATAGAGACGGGATTTCACCGTGTTAGCCAGGATGGTCTCGATTACCTGACCTCATGATCCGCCTGCCTCGGCCTCCCAAAGTGCTGGGATTACAGGCGTGAGCCACCATGTCTGGCCTGTCTTTTTGAGTTATAAACAAAGAAAGAACCCAGATGGATTCCCATAGAAGCCCAAGATAAACAGTAGCCAAGATGGTAGTAGAAAGAAAGAATGCCTGAAAATGGTCCTGGGGCTCCTTGGGCTATTTGATTAGTCTCCAGCAGCAATAGGAGGTAGTAAAAATCCAGCTCGAAAGATCAAAAACAGAAAAAAGATAAAAATTGTAAAAACTCTTCTCAGCCCCATCCTCAGCTCTTTTCTGCCCTTCCTCCTCCCATCATCTCTTCATTTTTTTCTGCCCAACGCTACTGGCCAGAGGACAATATATTTCCAATCCAGTTTTTGTGTGCATATATTTTAGTCAGAACCATTGTTTTATTTCCAATAAAACCAAGGCACTTCAATGATTTTTCTGTTTTACAGTTTCATTTATTTCACCAGTAAATTTTATAATCAATAGTACTATCTCCAATGTTTACTACTACTTGGGTTATTATTCTGTTCGTTTTATTGAACTCCAATAATGCTACTGGATTTTTTTTTTTTTGAGACAGGGTCTCACTCTGTTGCCCAGGCTGGAGTGCAATGGTGCCATCTTGGCTCAATGCAACCTCCTCCTCCTAGGCTCAAAAGATCCTCCCACCTCACCCTCCAAAGTAGCTGAGACTACAGGCTCACACCACCATGCCCAGCTAATTTTTGCATTTTTAAGAAATGAGATTTTGCCATGTTACCCAGGATGGTCTTGAACAAGCGATCTACCTGCCTCAGTCTCCCAAAGTGCTGAAGTTACAGGCGTCAGCCACTGCCCCCCACCTTAGATTTTTTTATGTCTTTACATCTTAATATAAACGATCAATTTAACAATAGAATGCCTGATAGGAAAATGAAGTCTCCTTTTATTCTACTAGGATAAGAACCAGATTCCCTTTGATAGACCATTTATCCAGTCTTACCCCACAATGAGGTTCTTAATAATATTTTGCTCTCTGTTTAAACACCTCCACTCAGAATGGCTCACTCTCTACTCAAACAGTCCATTGCATTTGAAGACAGCCATTTATCAGAGAGTCAGCTAGCACCACCATCTACCCCATTCAAACTTTTAGCACTGCCATATCTAGTCACTTTTGGGAATAGTGATAGGAAGCAAGATAGTAAACAAGCTCCACCAGAGACCCCAACTTTTTTGCTCCAGTGCTGAGTTTATCAAACTGGAGCACCACTTCTCCTTGAGATACTTAACAGAGTGCTGAATGAATAAGAAGGCACAGGAGGAAAAAGTCTCTTGTAGAACCAATGATTTTACTTGGAGATTTGGAAACATTTTAAATTAAAAAGTGAGCATGGATACATTAAGCAAAAGAATGAAAAATTCTAATGATATATAAACATTAAATTGGAGACCCTAAAGAAATCACCACAGGCAGATTAGAGCTACAACTCCCAGATTTCCCCAAGTTTCTATCCATTCACTCTAATATTCATTTATTCTACTTTCTCTTTAGGGCTTAAGCAAATAAAACATGTTGAAAACCCATTCTGAAACATTCCCACTGCCCCAGTTATTTGTAGCATACCTTGACTCCAGCCATTCCCTGATTCTTTCCACTCTATGCTTATTTTAAATAGATCATTCAATCCACTACATTTAAAAATAATTTTAGCATCTCTAAGGACAGTTGAAATTGGTTTTAAAAAAGGCATTTTCATTTTAAGACATTAAGCTAAAATTGTTTCCAAAATGTCTTGGCTTATAGGTTTCAATGATTACAGAAATAAAATGATGGAAAATAACTATTTTCCTTTTCTAAAAGCTGCTAAAGATGTTGAATTGGGCCTAAAGAGGACACAGAAGTGAAGTAAAACAGAAATATAAAAAAAGGAATGACAGAATGTGGTATACAGAGAGATGGAAATAAATAGAAAAACTGAATAAGGAAGAAGACATAGAAAAACTAATCTTTGTGCTATTCAATCTATAAAGACCTAAAAAAGTGAGGTAAAAATACATATATAGAGAGAAATGGCATGAACAGAAAATAAAAACAAGGATAGAAGGTAAGATACAGAGGAATGGGAAATAAAAATAACTTACTACATTAAAAAATAGAAAATGCTAAAGCATATTGCAGGCTTGAAGAGCATAGGACAATGTGCCTGTAGGTTTGCATTTTATGAATCAGTTTTTGAGTCCTGCTGGATGCTTTAAAAGAGAATATAAACGAGTTGTATTTTCTGAAAGTAAAACATCAGCAAAACTTTCTTATTGAAAAAATTTCATTAGAATAGTTACTATTTTGCATTATGTTTATGCAAAATGAATATTTTCTTGAAAAATATGCCTTTGAAGACCTTTTTCACTACCAAAGAACTATGTACCTGTGCTCATTTTTGTAGAAAGGTTTTTCCCAAATCACCAAATGATGTTATTTATTCTACGAGATGACAGGAGATGGAAAATTAGTTGAAAACAACATTCAAAATAAAACCTATATGGTTAGTTTATAAGGAGAAGCATAAAGCATTCAACTAACTTAACTTTCAACTCACATTCAAAATTATGAATAGACATTATAAAACTTTATCCAATAAATCCTGAATGTATAAATCTATGTTTATATATAGCTTCCACACTAAGTCAATTTAAGAAGAAACAATGGGAAAAATTAAAGGGAAAAATGGAAAGAAAAGAAGTGAAGAGAGAAGTTAAAAGATGGAAAAGGAATAAGCAAAGGAGAATGTAAAGAGGCAGGAAACAGAAAAAGAAGAAAGAGCATACATAAGGGAGAAATATATAAAAGATGGACAAGATGTATTCTGAGATACTCAGAAGAGAATATTTTAAAAAATAGGAGAAGGCTGGGCATGGTGGCTCCTGCCTCTAATCCCAGCACTTTGGGAGACCAAAGATGGTGGATCATGAGGTCAGGAGTTCAAGACCAGCCTGGCCAAGATGATGAAACCCCCCATCTTTACTAAAAATACAAAAATTAGCCGGGCATGGTGGTAGGCATCTGTAATCTCAGCTACTTGGGAGGCTGAGGCAGAGAATTGCTTGAACCCGGGAGGCTGAGGTTGCAGTGAGCTGAGACCCGCCACTACACTCCAGATGGGGTTACTGAGCTATAATCCATCAAAAAAAAAAAAAAAAAAAAAAAAGAAAGAAAAGAAAAGAAAAAGAAAAAATAGGAGAAAGAGAAAAAAGATAATTTTTTAAAAAGTATCACAAAGAGCCTAAATACAATCCAAATTGAGAAACTGAATGCTCTTCTCGTATCCTGCTCAATTAGACTGTATGTTTGAGAGTAAATTTAATCATTACCTTTGGTAACACTTATTAATTTTAAAGCAATTGTTCAAAGCTCTGCATCTTTATTCAAGGGCTCCATTCAGAATTGGCGAGAGTCATGGTACTCTACACAGGGATTTCAGTGTTGGAGGAGAACTGTTCTTTAGAATATGATAGCTAAGATCATTACAATAGTGACTAACTGGTAACTTTTAAGCTTCTATTAAAAATCAACTGATAACACTGACATTCTTTGCAACCTTAGAGTAGGCAAAGATTGTCTAGATAAGACACAAATAGCATGGGTCATAAAAGAAAATAATTGATAAACTGAACCTCATCAAAATTAAAAATTTCTGCTGTCTGAAAAATGCTGCTAAGAAAGTGAAAAGGCAAGCTACAGACTAGGAGAAAATATTCACAAAACATATATCTGACATTATATTTGTAACTCTTGCAACTCAATAAGAACAACCACCCAAATTAAAACTTGCCAAAATATTTGAACAAACACTTCACAAGAGAAATACAATACGAATGGCCTATAAGCACATGAAGACTTCTCAACATCATGAACCATCAGAGAAATATAAATTAAAGCCATAGTGAAGTATTAATTACCTACCCAGTAGAATGGCAAGAGTTAAAAAGACTGATGATGTCGTGTTGATGAGATATGGAGCAACTAGAACTCTATTACATTGCTGGTGGGAATGTAAAATGTTTACAAGCACTTTGGAAAACAGTTTGATAATTTCTTGTAACATTACATATACACTTACCATAAGACTCATTAGTTCCACTCCTAGGTGGTTACCCAAGAGAAATGAAAACCTGTGTCCATGCAAAGACTTAGATATGAATGAGTAACAGTAGCTCTATTCATCAGAGCCTAAAAATGAAAACAACCTGGAAGCCCATCAACCTGTGTATGGATACCCAGATTGTGGCATATACCTGCAACAACACAGATAAATATCAAAAGCATGCTGAGCAAGAGAAGCCAGATGCAACAGAGTACAGTACATGCTCTACGATTTATGCGAAATTCTACAAAATGTCAAAATTCATGGAACTGTCCACTTATAATGGATGCATTTTATTTTATATAATACACTGCTATAAAATTTGATCTAAAAATAGGTTTATAACACTATAATATTTTTGTAACTAAAAATATGGGTGAGAATATCTTAAACATGGAATATTTTGAGAGCTAGCATTAATTTTAAAGGTATGCTAACTCAATTTTTCCTAATTAAAAAAAACATATTTTTAAAATCTAAAATAATTTCTTTTCTCTTCAACATTTTGGATCATTGTATTTAGCCAATATGGATGATTGACAAATGAGTAAATAGATAATATGTTGCAACTTATTTTAAGAATGATTACCCTTTTCTTCATTAATTTATTCAGCAACCATTTATTGATCCCCTATTATATACTACAAACAGCATTAGATACTGAAGATTTGGAGGAATAAAACACTGGTGTACTCTCAAGTAGCTTAGAGTCCAGAGAGGAGCAGGGAGGGAAGAACACGGAGATCCAGGAGAAGCCAGTAAATATTTATCTATCGAGGTGTCAGGTGGCAGATCACATGAAATCAGGGTACAGATGAGAATGCCACTAAACCCATGGGATCCTGATATAATTTGGATCTGTGTCCTCTCCAAATCTCATGTTGAGTTGTCATCCCCAGTGTTGGAGGTGGGGCCTATGGGGAGGTATTTGGGTCAATGGGGTGGATGGATCCCTCATGGCCTGGTATTGTCCTCAAGGTGGTGAGTGAGTTTTCAGATCTGGTTGTTTTAAAGTGTGTGGCACCTCCCGGACTCTCTCTTGCTCCTGCTTTTGCCATGTGCTGTGTCTGCTACTGCTTCACCTTCTGCCATGAGTAAAATATGAGGCCACCCCAGAAGCTGAGAAGATGCTGGCACCATGCTTGTACAATCTGCAGAACTGTGAGCCAATTAACCCTCTTTTCTTTACACATTACCCAACCTCAGGTATTTCGTTATAACAGTGCAAGAACAGTGTAACACAGATCCAAATCAGGGAGAGAAGGAAATTAAGCCAAGAGAAACTCTCTTAAAGGAAGAAAATAAAAGGTCATTCTGGACTAGAGGTTGTGACATCAAAAGTTTAGCTTGATGAAAACAAAGAAGTAAGGCTAGCAGGCCTGCAGGCAGGATTTCTGAGTTTAAAGTTTCTGATGCATAGCCCTTTTGAATGACAGTAAGGTCTTGAGAGTGGCTTTGGAAGTAAAAAGATCCATGAGAATGAAGTATTGGGGCTGTTGAATCACGTTGAATAATGGGTGGGCACAGAGGTGGAGGGGAGGATGGTGAAACACACAGCATTCTCTTCTATGAATGAGGGTGGGGCAGGATAGTTATAAATATTAAGTTACTGCCAGAAAAATGTAAGGATAAAAAGAGTTAAAAGGGTTTTGAATAAGCTAACAATATTTATGTAGCATAATAAAGTTTGGAAATTGAAATTGACGGTTTTCATGGTCAGTAATTCCTTTTTATACCAGTTTTTATAGCAATAGTAGATAAGTAGACTTCTAGGCTGAAATATATTGTTTCAGAAAGAGACTGAGCTTGATTTAGAAAATAAACACTCAGATTTTTGGCTTCAGAATTTTAAAATACAAACTTGAAATAGGAGACTAAAGTCTTGAATGGGAAGCTTTTCATAATAGCCAGAGTGAGGGGTGGTGTGGCGTAGGAGGAGCGGTTGGGTTTTTTTTCAGTCCCAACCTCAAGGGCTCAAAACATAAAGTGTCAAAGAGAAACAGAGGTAGGGGGATAAAAGCCACAGAAGCATTGCCTATTTTTCTACCCCAAAGGAAAGAAATGTTGCTTTTCTTTGTTGAAAAACTCATTCTGTGCCTCAGGGCAAGAGTTCTTTTTTTTCTTTTTCTTTTTCCACTTTTTGCCTTTCCCCAGAGGTTGTATTTAAACTCAAGGGGGTGAAGCAGTCAATTTGGCAACACTGTTCTCCTCTGGCAGTCACTGAGATACGACTGTGACTTCGTCTGTTCTTTGATTGTGGAACTTGGTTCCTGATGTATCATCTAGATGTCCACGTCTTACCCTGGTTGCTGGCCCCTCAGAGCCCTTCCTATTCTGATCTCAAGACCCCTAATGGCTACAAATCCAAGTGCTCCCAGGCTTATGACATTCTCTTCTTGCTCTGCTCTGGAGTTAAGAAGGACCTAGAAAGTGGCTTAAGTTTATCTGCCCAGACACCCTTCTCTGCTCTTGATATATTATCTCTCTAGCATCAGCTTGACATTTTTCAAAAAGCTAGAGGTCTTTCTGAGTTGTATATATCCTTGGAAGTGAGATGAAGATCTTGGGATTTCTCCAAACTCATCTGGGCCTCCAGTCACTTTCTCCTTGAGGTCCCACCTCTCCTGCAACTGACCAAGGTTGGGATGCAGCCACGGTCTCCCTTTTTGGAAGCCCAAATCACCTGCTAAATTTATAGTGTCATATCCATCCTGGTCTATGAGAGATCCAAACTCATAAACAGGTCCTACAGATTTGAACTGGCCCCTGTCTGCTGTCTAACTTTGTATCTCACCACTCCCTGCTTGTATGTCATATTCCTCTAACACCGACTGTTTCCACATCACCTGATGTTCCTGGTCTGGTATCTTTGACCATTCTCTTCCTCCTGCCTGGAATTCCCTACTCACATTTCCTCTTCACTTGGCTAATTTCTACTTATTCCTCCAGGCAAGACACAGGCCTCCTTCTGGAAGCTTCCCTTGCTCCATGCAGGGTTAAGTGTCCCTCCCCTGTCTTGCAAGAATCCCTGTGTTCATGTCTGTGTGAGTACTGCACTGGACCGTAACGAACTGCTGCCTTCCTAACTAAACTATGAGTTCCTCCAGGAAAGGTTTGCTGTGTCTCATCTTTTCAATCCAATGCCCAGCACTTTTCATAGCACATAGTAAAAATTATAAATGTTTTAAAAATAAATGATTATTGAATACATGAATGTTCTGATGAATTCATTTAAATACTGTTATTTTTAAGATAGTTTATATAAATGAAACAGGGCTTGGTGAATGCATAGCATTGTCTCTGTGAAATACCTGTTTTATCTTATATATATAATGTGTGCATGAATGTGTGTACATATAAATGTATTATTAGAAATCATGTATATTTGAAACAGTTTTATTATGGAAATTTTCAAATATATGCAAAAGTTAAAAAGATATAATGAACTCCCTCCCTGTTTACTCCTCATACAGTGGTGATATTTACTAATTTATGGCAAATCTTGCTTCATCTATACCTATACCCACACCCAATCTTCCCACCCTCAGATATTTTGAAGTGCACTCTGGTATTACACCACTTCACTTGAAACTATTTCAGTACATATCTCTACAAATTAAGGAATTAAACATTTAAATATATTACACACTACTATCATGCCTCTAAAAGTTATTCTTAACTGTATCTAAAGGTAATCAAAATTACTATTTTTATTCTTCTCAACAACAATATGTCCTTAAAATGCTCTAGCTCTGATCGCATTCTTCTCAACATTTACATATTAGTATCTAATATTTTAGTTCTAGCCATTCTCCCCCAAAATTATATGTTATTATTCTTGTTTTTATAGAATAAATATTTGCTTATTAACCTATATACAAATAGATAGCTCACTTTTAAAATCCCTTCAATAAGATCTTTTCATAATAAACCTTTAGATTGTGTTTATCTAGTGTCTTTATTCCACCACTGTTACTGAAAAACAGTTTCACTGAGCAGGTTTCTAGATTGATTTGTTATTTCTTCTTAGTACATCAGGCACTTCTGTTTCTTAGTTTTGGACAGGAGTGGATTACACTGGGAAAAAAATCCTGCAGATAACCTCCACAGAATATGTTTCTCATCAGTGCCATCTCTAGCAGCGTAGGTAGAATCAATTCTTCTCTCCACTCGGAATGGGCTCAGGCTAAGCCCAATGTGCAGATAAAATCTTAGCTTTCTCAACAATCAATAGAATCTCATTTCTTACCGAATTTAGATAAAGCTGGTTAAATTAAGCACTTTGAGTACCCAGGCTTTTGAAACAGAAGTGTATGTCCAGGGATACAGTGGTCAAAGAGAAAATTGTACATGCTCCTCCCTTTCTCTCAGAGCCCTGCATCCTAGGGAGAGAGTTTTCTCTTCAGAGAAGCTCAAAGCTCTGGCCGGGCCACTGATGCAGGAAACAATGTGTATAGTGCAAGGAGCTGGCCCTTTGAAGACAAGGTCTGGCCTTAGGAGCTGTCTCTGGGACTACTGGGGAACTAACATGCACAACCCTCTAATGCTTGCTTCTTTATTTCTAAAATAGCCAAAAATGTCAGATTGGTTAACAATTTGCACATGTAATATGCAGAGACAGGGGATGGGTCAACACTGGTCAGTTCCTAAACCTTTTTACACTTTTACCTTTGGAATGTCTTTGTTTCTCAAGTTTGTATAAAAAATCCTGACTATGCACATTTCCCTGACACAAAGCATCTGGCACTTTTGCTATGACTATTCAGCACGAAAGTGTTCGCTGCAGTGCTCTAACGTAAGACAAACTAAGATGGAAGTGCGCAAAGAGATTGAAGCTTATGCTTAAAGCTAAGATAGTGTATGATTTCACCTGTAATTTGCCTTTAACTTTAGAAGTTGGTTGGCATATTCATTACTGGAGACAACGTTTTCTGTGGGCTGACTGATTATTATACACATAGGATTCAGAAGTATGTGAAGAACAGTTCTTTAATTTAGGTTTAAGTTTCCTATTAGCAACCATACAGTGTCTATGTTGAATAGTGTGAAGGCAATGGATTATCCATGCTATTACCCTTATACCACCTGCTTTTGAAAGTCGTCATCCTCAACTTAGGAGTTACTCCTGTCCTGAACTTTGTGTCCTCTTCTCTCAGTAGGACCTGCCACTTCTCCTTGACCTCGCCTTAGTTATCGGTGACTTAGTTTCATCCACTTTCCTCTTATGTGTTGCCTAAGGGGCCCTCGGCTCACAGTGAGGGCAAGAAAGGGGTGAAGGAAAGGTGCCTTGATCCAGAGTGAACCCTCAGGACAAGGCATCTTCACTACTAGGGCTTTTTCCACAACCAAGAGTGACTTCTTAGCTTCAGGCCCATGTACCAAAGGAGCCTTTGTCTCGTTTTCTTCTTGGTCTGAAAACCCCAGAGTGAGTAGTTAATAATAAAAACATGACAATTTGAGACAAAACCATACAAAGGCTAGAGATATTTGGAGAGTAAGCTGTGCTTTTACTGTCAAATCTACAAACATTTTGTAGTGCCTGTTGTATAATATGCACTGATCTAGTATTCATCAGTGAACAGAATAAAGATCTCTGACTTTGTGGAACTTGCATTCTAGCAAGGGAGCTTACATCTTGATATATCAATGTAAATCATGATTAAGTGGTAGGAAGAAAAGACACTGAATTTGATAAGAGCTTATTATAGGACACCTGGCCTACTTCTAGGGTAAAGAGAGATGGGACTGAAAAGGCTTACCTGGAGAACTGACATTTGGTCTGAAATCTGAAGCATAAGTAAGAATGAACTACCTAGAATATTTATTCTTTTATCCCTGACTTTTCAGATGATGAGGTACTAAAATACATAAACATATATATAATAAACACAATGAATGTTTAACAAAAGGAATTGGAATAGTAGTCATGGTACCCAGTGGAATTTAATCCTACCTGTTCTTCAGATTCCTTTTGCAGACATTCCAGACCACATTGCTGCCTGCCAGCAGGGACCAGAATGTAACTGCGTAACTGCCCTGGGAACACTGGCTCATTAGGGCCCTTAAGTACTCCCCCTGTATTAGGGTTCTCCAGAGAAAAAGAAAAATTATATATATATATATATATATGTATGTATATATGTGTGTGTGTATATATATATACATAATTTTTGAAACAGAAGTGTATATATAACATATTCATTATGTGTATACACATAACCTCTTTACATATATATATATACATACATAATGAATATGTTATATATACACTCTTGTATATGAATATGAATATGTTATATATATATTCATAATAAACCTCTTTACATATATATATGTGTAAAGAGGTTTATTATGAGTATAATAATATATATAATATATATGTGTGTAAAGAGGTTTACACACATATATATGTGTGTAAAGAGGTTTATAATGAGTATAATAATATATATATGTGTGTAAAGAGGTTTATAATGAGTATAATATATATATGTATAAAGAGGTTTATAATGAGTATAATAATATATATATATATGTGTAAAGAGGTTTACACACACACATATATATATGTGTAAAGAGATTTATTATGGGAATTGTCTCACATGCTTATGGAGGTTGAGAAGTCCTGCAATCTATTCTCTGCAAGCTGGAGGCCCAGGAGAGCTGGTGGTGTAATTCAGTCCAAGCCTGAAGACCTGAGAACCAGGGGAGCCAATGGTGAAGTCCTGGTCCAAGCTCCTAGGCCTGAGAACCAGAATGCCAATGTCCTAAAGCAAGAGCAGATGAATGTCTCAGCTTAAATAGAGAGCACCAGTGTTCCCTTCCTCTGTCTTTTTGTTTTATTGGCACTCAGTCGACTGGCTGATGCCCATCCACACTGGTGAGGGTGGATCTGCTTTACTTAGTCTACTGATTCAAATGCTAATCTCTTTTAGAACACCCTCACAGACACACCCCGAAACAATGTTTCACCAGCTATCCAGGCATCCTTTAACCCAGTCAAGTTGACACATGAAACTAACCATCATACCGTCATTGCTTGTCTCATACTTTTGGGTCTGAGTCCCATCTCCTTGGCAAGATCATAAGTTCCTAGGAAGTATCCGATAGACCTTCTTTCACATTACTCAGAGTCCATGGTTCCAAGACCATTCTAGGCAATGAGGAGATACTTATTTACTTTTAAATTAACATAATATATTACAAAGATCAGGTTTTAATCTAAGCATTTAAATGCCAAGCCAAAGTTTTTGTGCACCTTCCTAAAATATTTTTCAATTAAATTTTAATATATATTTATATATTAATCAGTATAGATTTTGTGCTTAAGAAAAGCAATACTCATGGCCAGAACTTTATCCTGTCTTTAGGATACTATTCTTATTTCCATTTTGAATGAGCATTTGTTGATTGTTTATCACATTATGAAGACACACATTGAAAATATAATTTGAGTTTTATGACAAACTCAAAAAGGGCCATGTAGTATAGAAGAATGATAACTTGGGAGTAAGACAGGGTTAAATATCTAGGTATGAGAATGAATGCATATTCCTGAGCCCCCATTTTCTACATGCTAAAATTGGGAAATTAATAGCCAACACATAGAGTTTGGAAGAAAATTAAGTCATGCAATAAATGACAAAAAAAATACAGTGTTTGTTCAATAAATGGCACTTAGGGGCAGTAGTACTGGTAGCCATAGCAGAGATAGTAGTAGTTTTTATTTAATATCAAGTTTTATGACCAGGCTTAAGTCTAAAAATCTATGCAATATTTTTTTGTGTACAAAGCTGCTTCTTAGAAATGAGTTGAACATAAATAAATATGTAATCACTTTAAAATATATAGATAAATGATGTTTAAGATTATTCATTAAATACTTGACACACCTTTACTGAATACTTATTATATTCAAGGCAGAGGATTAACTGCTTTATAAGATATAAAAATAACACAGGATCACAGGATCCCTGACCTCAAGGGTACTGGAATCTAATAAAGGAGAGAGAAATACATATAAATCACTATACTGCAGGGCAGAATAGAATTAAATTCCATATAACTGAAAGACCATAGAATTCAAACAATGGACAGGTTACTTTCAATTTTATAGAAATGAGTTTTACATAAGTTAAAGTTAGAGAATCACAGGCAGAAAAATGTGTAGAGATTTAATAGACAAATATCAGTAGATATATGTGCCTCTGTCCATAGAAAAGCATTGATTTGACTCTGGTCCTGAGATTCAAGATTTTGATTGAACAGTAGCCCAACACAGAGGAAAAGCTGAACACCAGCAACATTTTCATGTATTTGTTTTGAACAACATAATTTTATTGTCTACTGAGTTTGTATTATAACTCACAGGTCTACACATACTTATATGAGTATATGTTATATTTTCAAGACTGTATTGCAATGCCAAAGAACAGAAATTGCTCGGAGTTCACATTTACACCAACACAACCTTCATCTTTAGCTCATCTTGGAAAGAATAGTGTCTACTCCCATAATCTTGCTGTGATTACACTGTGTTTTTGTAATCAGAACTTCTAAATAGCTTTTACCTTTTTGGATCCCTGGAGTTAGACTATGTACATCATTGTCACCCGTCCCCACCACCAACTCCTACTAGAACTCTTGAGATAATAAATTCTCATTACAAACAATGGCCTATTTCCAAAATAGGAAACTTTTGGAACACTAACATGATGTATTAGTCCATTTTCATGCTACTGATAAAGACATACCCGAGACTGGGAAGAAAAAGAGGTTTAATTGGACTTACAGTTACATATGGCTGGGGAGGCCTCAGAATCATGGTGAGGGGTTGGTTAAAGGCACTTCTTATGTGGTGGCAGCAAGAGAAAATGAGGAGGAAGGAAAAGCAGAAATCCCTGATAAACCCATAAGATCTCATGAGACTTATTCACTATCATGAGAATAGCACAGGAAAGACTGGCCTCCGTGATTCAAGTACTTCCCCCTGGGTTGCTCCCGCAACATGTGGGAATTCTGGGAGATGCAATTCAAGTTGAGATTTGTTGGGGACACAGCCAAACCATATCATATGACATCATAAGTAGAAAATTCCACATAAGTAGAATTAACACAAACTTTGCTTCGTGCCCAAAATTATTTAAAATATTGCATAAAAATTACCTGAAGGGTATTTATATAAGGTATATATGAAATATAAATGAATTTTGTGTTTACACTGCAGTCTTATATCTCCAAGATATATCATTATGTACATGAAAATATTCCAAAATCTGGAAAAAAAAAATCCAAAGTCTGAAACAGTTATGGTTTCAAGCATTTTGAATAAGGGATAATCCAAATGTATTGAGGTAAAATAATAAGGAACAATATTAATAATAATTCCTTCCAAAGAGCAATGAGAGTCTATCTTTAAAATAGGATTTCACTGCTTACATCTTCTGCAGGCCCTCTGTCTATGTAAACAGCTCCATGCTTCAATTTACTAAGTCTTAAACTACAAGCTGTCAGCGAAATCAAAGGTCTATGTGTTCTTGGGAATTTCCACATAGAGGCTTTGAGCCCAAGATTCAGCTATTCCTTCCCTTTAACTTCCTTTTCCCTCTCCAGTATATAATCCCTAAAATTCATTCATTTAAACGACATTTGTGAGTATCTCTGTGCTAAGCCCTGGAAATACTAATACGAATAAGGCAGTCTGCACTCAACAAGTTCACCCTGTGGTGGAGGAGAACAACTTTAAAGGAATAATGATGTCAATATAATAAGCACAATAAAGTGGCAAAATATTCTACTATGCCCAAAGGCAGGGACATTACAGTGAGAGGGGATGACTTAGTTGATTCATAAATTTAGGTGAGGACCTCAGCATGGATGTTTCCACTGTTTCTTTTTTCTTTTCTTTTCTTTTCTTTTTTTTTTTTTTTTTTTGCCTTCAGGTTGAAAAGGAGGAAAAAGGAAAACTCGCCAAAATGTCTTAGCTGATGGTCTTTGAGCATAGTGACTAGAGGCACCTCTAAGTGTTTTGTTTCCTTGTACCTGGATCCAGCCTGAGTGGAAGTCTCCTTCCATTACCTGATTTGCAACTTCAGTCTCGACCCTGGACACTTTGTGATAAGCTGTCTTCCCCCTGGGACAAGTCTCTCCCCCACCCCAATGCCCAATTGAAACTGGACCCCAGTCACTGTCTTGGAGCCTAGGCTCCTGTTGGTATGATGTTGGGAGAGAGGATGCATCTTCCCTACTCCTAATGTTTCTGTTGAGATTCAGTCAGGGTGGCTGGCAAAATATTAAGGGAAATATTAGGGAAGTTATAAGATAGATTCTCAAACCTTTTGAAAGGCTGAAAGGTTTCAATGAGACTGGCTGAAGGCAGCCAGTTCTTACGTTAGAGCATTAGGTCATAGGCGAAGATTAAGAATAATAAAAGCTTCCCCAGTTAAGTCTGTTTACCAAACATTACTTTGTCTCTAACTGTTTACTCATGTAAACTTTGTGCTGATGGTCCTCTCAAGGGGAGGTCAAAGAGGAATTACCCGCTAATGGTGTTTACTCTGGGCACCCCCCCAACCAAAACATTTTATCATTCATAAAACCACTCTTTTAACCATGTTAATTATCCACAAGTGTGTTGACTTAGAACCTCTGTTATTAGATCTATATTGAATACATGTGATGAGGAACAGGGAGTAGTTGTCAGTTAGCTGCTATTGCCCTCTGAAAGCAGCTGATGACCCACTAGCCCAACTCTTAAACTGTACTCTGCTGTGTGAGAGTGTATTTCATTCATCTGTCAGTGTACTTCATTCATCTGTCACAAAGTCAGGGTCCACAGGACTTACACTAAGTCAGGCCTTTAGGTGGTGATCAATGTCCACTTTCCTTCTCAGTCAGAGAAGTACCATAACTTTCATTTACTAATTTAGTCAACCAACCTATATTAATTGAATGACTACCATATGCCAGGCACATTCTACACCATCTTCATGAAACTTTCATTATACAGACATTGTCTATGGATGATAAATAAGTAGTAGTCATATATCATGGCAGGGAGTGAAAAGTACTATGGAGGAAAATAGAGTAAAGAGATTGACTGTGCTGGGTAGAGGGTTCCAGATATTTTATATAGGATAGTTAGAGAAAGCTGAGAAAAGGACATGTGAGCAAAGACCTAAGAGAATCTGAAGTTCTGGAGTTCAAAGAAGTATTTCAGTCTGGAGATATAAATTTGGGGTTCATCATAGACTAGGCCATGAGACTGGAGGAGAGAAAATGGGAAGATAATAAGACAAATAAGATTTTTAAGGATTGAACCCAAAATATCCATATTTGGAAATCAGGAAGATGAGGAGAAACCAATGAAGGAGACAGGAGAAGCAGTCAATGAAGTAGCTTAATACCACCACCTCTTTTCTCTCTGTGTGTCTCTCTGATTCTTATTTCTGCCCTGAGAAGGCGAAACTTAATTCATTTATAAGTTTGGAGGAAAACCTGATCATGGGTGGTCCCACTCCTTCTTCTCTCCCTGCTTTAAGAGAACTGGCTGCCTATAGAAGGCCTGTGTTCTGTTCTGCTTCCCTATGTGAAAATTACCAGAGACAGCATAAGAAAGCCTGCAATTTTCTGTGCTGCCTATGACTCTGGTGGGTAAGTCTGCCTCATTTTGGAATTCAGTATTATAAAGCCCATTTGTCTGCAGCTCTAAGACACATGCCAATATCAGATTTACCAGTAATAAAGGCAGTGTTCTAATCTGTCTGCCTGACTCCTTTGCCTTTTCTCCTGATTGGCTCAAAACTCTGGCCAGGAGGAAGAGTTCATCAGGCCCCCTCAAAACCCAGTATATTTTAGGGCATCAATTCAGACACCTATGGTCTGCAAGAATACTTTCAACTTTAAAAAGAAGTCCGTGATTTACATTCCTGCCTATCACTCAGAAGCCAAGAAAGAGACAGAATCCCATCGACTCAGAGATGTTAAAAGTGGAAGAAGAATAAGATCATCTGTTCACAGCTTTTGGAAGAGAAAATTAAAACCTGGAGGGAAAAAAAAACCTAACAAGTGGCAGAACCAGAATTATGACACAGATCTCTTGATTCTCATGCAGTCCAAGGAAGAGTTTATCTATGCAAAGAAGATATTCAGTCTCATTTGTTCCTGAAAAAGAAACAAAACAAAACATTAAACGTCTTCCAGAGTGTTTGTCTCCAAAGTATCCCCACCATTTTCTTGACATGCATATGTTGACACATTATATAGCAAAAAGAACTAGAAGGAGGAGGAGGAGAAAAAGAAGGAGTAGTAGTGGTGGATATTTAGCCACTCGAGTAATGCCACTCTTAAGTATCTTTCACTCAGTGATTTTTATTTGATCAAAGAAAAAGCCTATTACTTCCTCTAATTACCTGGGTAACTGATGATTCATAATAACTAACCTGAAAAGAGCCCTTACCATTGTTTCCTTAGTCAGTGACTTTCACACTTTTCTAACTGCTTTAAGCTCTAGAAGCCTTCCTCACTCTCAGGTGGTCTGGCCTCCTTCTCAGAGAAATTGAAGACTTTAGTTAGAAATGTCCTTTTCCAGCCTGGACAACAGCCTCTACAAAAAAAATTTTTTTAATTAGCCAGGTATGGTGGCTCATACCTATTGTCCCAGCTTATAAGGAGGCTGAGGGGGAAGGACCACTCAAGACCAGGAAGTCCAGGTTGCAGTGAGCCATGATTGCGCCACTGCACTCCAGCCTGGGTGACAGAGTAAGACTCTGTCTCCAAAAAAAAAAAAAACAAAGCCCTTTCTCTTTCATATCCATTGTACACTCAGCTGTAGATGCACCAGCTTCTCCTTCATTCTTTCAGCTGGAAGAAGTGTCTTTCCTCTTACCAGAAACCAATCCTCAGACTGGTCCTCCACCTGTCCTCAGATCCAATCCTTGCCCATCTTTTCAGATAAAACAGTACAGTCAATTATCTCTTCCTTCTCCTGTGTATTCAGCTGACCTCCCCTATCTGGATTCTTTCCATCAATGTTTAACAAGCTCAAATCTCTTCCAAACAAAAACAGAAAACAACTTTTCTCAATGCCTATAACCATATTCAGGACCAGATTAGAGTCTTCAGAGAACGTAAATATTGAGATGATCTTTCCCATATGTAATTCAAACATTAAAATAACTGACAACAAACTCTACAAACGTATGAGATTTTTGATGATGATTCCTTTAGTTCCTCATTTTGAAATTATCAAATACTAAATTATTTCCAAATTTTGTTATTGTTGTCATTGTTTTGGTGTTCCTGCTTTACTAACGCCTTAAACACATACTCAATCTGCTAAATGGGAGATCCAGAATTTCCCTTTCCCTTTTGTATGCACAACTCTTTTATATTCTCTCTCCATCCACTTGAATTTTCTATAACTTGCTACCTCCATTTCCTCATTTCTCCTCCTTTTATTTCATCAATTTGACTTCTACCCTAATTATTCCACCAAAAGAGCTATCACTGACTTCCAAGATATCTAACAGCTATTTCAGTCCTTATCTTACTTATCGCTAATAGACTGATTCTATTGATCACCTTCTTTCTGTTTTTTGTTTGTTTGTTGTTTTTTGTTTTGTTTTGTTGAGATAGGGGTCTTGATCTGTTTCCCAGTACAGAGTGCCGTGGCGCCATCATGAATCACTGCAGCCTCAATCTCCTGGGCTAAGGCAATCCTCAGCCTTCCAAGTAGCTGGGATCACAGGCATATGCCACCATGCCCAGATATTTATTTTAATTTTTTTGTAGAGGTGAGGTCTTAATATGTTGCTCAGGCTGGTCTTGAATTCCTGGACTCAAATTATTCTCTCACCTTGACCTCTCAAAGTGCTGAGATTGAGCCACTACACCCAGCCCATCCCCTCTTTTGAACTGCTCTTTTCTCAGCATTTATTTGTTTTTGTTTTTGTTTTAACATTCTTCTGTTTTTCCTCCTCTTCCTCTGACAGCTTCTCTCAGTGCTTCTCCTTTATGAGTTTTTAAGTTAGAGACCCTAAGGGCTCTTCCTAGATCCTTTCCTGTTTTCACTCTCTATATTTTCTCTAGGCAATTTCATCCACTCCTATGGTTTCAACTATCATGTATTTTTGAAGGACTCTTCCACACCAGAGAGCATTTTTAAGAGTAAAGGAGGGGTACTATTGGCAACCGTACCCAGATTGTTCCAGACCAAAATGGATACACTGTCAACCTATCTACATGCTCACAAGTTTCTGATGTATTTTTCCAGTGAAGAACTCTTCTCTGAGCAACAAACTTATAAATCTAATTTCCAACTCACTATGCATACTTGGATTCATTAATTCATTCATTTAACAAATAGTGAATATATACTATGAGTCAATCACTGTTCTAAGGACTGATGATACAAAGTGAACAAAACATAAAAAGCTCCTGCCCACATAGAGTTTACTGTCAAGCTGAGGATAGATCAACAAAAACATGAATACAAAAAAATATATTTTTCACCGTGATGAATGTTATCGAAAAAAAGTGGAGGAAGGGAATAGAGTGTATTAGAAGGAAGTCTGAGATTTTAAGTACTATTCAGATAACGCTTCACTGAGAAGGCGAAATTTGAAAGAAGACCTGAAATGGCAGAGAAGCAATCAAAATGGACACCTGATCAGATGGAACAGAAAGGGCAAGGTCTTTTTTTTTTTTTTTTTTTTTTTGAGACGTGGCCACGCTTCTTCTGACCAACAGAGGCTTTGCCTATTGCCTTTGTGAAAATCACCCATCGTCTCCTTTCCACCGGACTAGTGCCTTCACATCCTTCACACCTCAAGTATTTTTCTCTGGACCATTTCTCTAACTGCAGTCAGGGAAGTGGGATCACTCGTCATATGCTATCTCAATTTTAATTTTCTTTGAGTATGCAGTATCTGGATCATGAGCTCCCAAGTAGCAGCGACTGTGTCTTTTTTTATTCATCACTACATTTCTAATGCCTGGGAAAATCTTGGCATATAATTAGCAGTCATCAGTATTTTTCCATAAATAAATGATGGTGTCATTTACATGTGTTTGTCCAATGCTTTCTTTCCTCAGAAGCATCTTGCTACATCTTAAGCCAACCACTCTCAGTAATTGAATGTATCTCTTGTATTCTAAGACCTATTTTACTCAATTTGGTAACAATTTATTCAGTATCTGCCATGTTCCAGACATAGGGGATTCAGAAATTAACAGGCATAATCTTCTTCTTTAATTTATATATAATCTAAACAGATATGCTCACAAAAAACTATAATTTGTTCATCTAATGCTTGCTGGGCACTTACTGAGTGCTTATTAAGTGCCAATTCCTGATTGAAATACTATAGGGAGAGGGTATAGAGGAAGAACAGATAAAGACCTGGGCTGGGGAATAGCAACACTTAAAAAAAGATAGGGGGAATAAAAGACAGGTCAGATGATAAGAGGACACTTTCTCAAAATTTTTCACGATTAGCATTTTATATAATAAACCATAGTGTTGGTCTTGGAATTCTGTCTAATGGCCACTCACCTTTGTTAAACTGACAGTCACATAAGCCATATTACTGCCTCCCTCTGCTTTTAAAACTTTGAATTCAATAAACTCATTAATGCTTCCCACAATGAAAGCTCTAAAATTTAATACAATCATCTTTACCATCTAAAATGCCAAAATTCATCTAGATATTTTACGAAATTTTAAAACCGAACAGTGGCTCCTGATACATTCTCTGACATTTTATGATCTCTTTGGTAAAGACATGTCTTACCTATATCATCAACCTACTTTTTTATCCCTTCCAAAATTGTTTTCACGTGCATTACTCACTTGATGCCCCTAATAAATCCATAAGGTTGGTGAATGTAGTAGGGGCTCAAAACATGCTGACAAATGATCAAAAAGGGCTAACACCTTAGTATTAGGCCCACATCAAAACAAAGCAAAATCCATGAGGTAGGAGGACTGTCTCCCAAAGACATCTGCAAGGAAAAGATACTCATTTGAAAATGCTACTTCAATCCCAGAAATCATCCATTCATCAAGTCCCTGTAGTTTGTAAGTCTCACAAGTCTTTTTAATGTGACATCAAGGGATATCTTACTTCCTGACTCACAATTTGAGTCACTATAAAGAATCCCCCAAACAGAGTGAGCAAGTGATAAAAGATGCATTCTGAACAAAAACAACTATTTATTTGACAGTTGCATCATTCTTTGTCACGATTCCTTTTAGCAAGTTTCAAATATATTTTGAATAACGAACTTTTCTATAATTATGAATGTACATGCCTAAAGAAAGTAACTATTTTAAAATCTTCCTAATCTAAATTAGTTTCTCAAATAATCATGAGTTAAAACCAACATTCAGATGAGATCTCATAAATTTCCACTTTTGTTTATGCCTTCTCTCTTTCTAATATCTTCAAATATTATTCATTTTATTTTTACATGGTTAATTCTATGTGTCAACTTGGCAAGAATATAATGATCAGTTCTATGGTCAAACATGATTCTATGTGTTGCTATAGAAGTTTTCTTTAAATGTGATTAACATTTATAATCAACTGACTTTAAGTAAAGCAAATTAAATGTGATTAACATTTATAATCAACTGACTTTAAGTAAAGCAAATTACCCTCTGTAATATGGGAGGGCCTCATCCTATCAGTTAAAAGCAATGAGTAAAGACAAGCTTTCCACATAAAAAATTCTTGTCCTAGACTGCAACATGAAAATTCTGCCCAAATTTTCAGTCTTCAAACTCAGGTCTACAATTTCACCTGTTACTAGAATCTCCAGCCTCCTAGCTTGCCTAACAGCTTTTGGACTTCCCAGTCCTTGTGATCACAAAACCATCCCAGCCGTTACCCTTGCTGTCTCTCTTTCTCTCTCTCTCTCTCCGTTGTGTGTGTGTGTGTGTGTGCATGTGTGTGTGTGTGTGTGTTTGTGTGTGTGTGTGTGTGTGTGTGTGTCCTATTGGTTCGGTTTCTCTGGAGAACCCAAACACATTCCTTTTGTATTCATTTCTAAATTTTCTTCATTCAAGAGTATATTTCATGGATGTATATCTATAGGAATGTATCTTTCAAGTAGTTCCTACCTTGCAAAAAAGAAATTCTTCTGACTAATGAGACCTGGGACCATGATTTTTGTGCATGTATGTGTGGTTCTACCACCTTTTCAAGATGTTTTTAAAGGCTTATGACAAAAAAATTTTGAATGCTATTATACACTATTGCCTTGGACAATAGAAAGGTTGTAATAAAGTAAGTTAAATTTATTATAAAAGATGTATGTTACCAAGCCTATAGGATATAACAAAATGCTCAGATGAAAATTTATAGCAGTAACTGCCTATGTTACAAAAGATGACAGATCTCAAATCAATAACTTCACACCTTGTTTTAATCTGCTAATCCTACCATAACAAAATACCACAGACTGGGTGTTTTAAATAACAGAAATTAATTTTCTCACAGTTCTGGAGGCCAGAGGTTCAAGATCAAGGTGCCATCAGAGTTGGTTTCTGATAAGGCTTTTCTTCCTGGCTTGCGGACAGCTGCCTTCTCACTGTGTTCTCACATGGCCTTTCCTTTGTGCATGCTTGCACACAGAGCAAGAGATTGCTCTGATGTCTCTCCTTCTTATAAGGACATCAATCCTATCGTATGAGGGCCCCACCCTTATTACCTCATTTAACCTTGACTGCCTCCCTAATGAACTTAACCTCAAATACAGTCACATTGGGCATTAGCACTGCAACATATGAATGGGGGAGCACAATTTAGTTCACAATACATACTTAAACATTTTTTTGAAAGAGACCAAATTAAACCCAAAGATAGCAGAGAGAAATATAAAGATTACAGCAGAGATAAATTAAAGAGATAATGTAAAAACAACAGAGAATAAATGAAACCAGATGCTGCTTGTTCTCAGAAAAAATCAACAAGATTGGCAGACATTAGCTACACTGAGAAAGAAATAGAGAAGATGCAAATAACTAAAGTCATAAATCAAAATGGAGACATTAAGACCAACCTTACAGAAATAAAAATGATTAGAAAAGAATACTATGAATAATTATACATCAACAAATTAGATAACCTAGATGAAATGAATAAACTCCTAGAAACACACAAATTATGAAAAACTGACTCAAGAAGGAATATAAAATCTGAGTAGACCTACAGCAAGTAAAGAAATTGAATTGGTGATTTGAGAAACAAAATAAGGCAAAATACAACCTCCCAAAAAGTCCAGGACCAGATGGCTGCATTGGTGAATTCTACCAAATATTTAAAGAATACCAATCCTTCTCAAACTCTTCCAAAAAATAGAACAGGAGGGAACACTCCCTAACTCATTCTATGAGGCCAATATTAGCCTATTATTAAAGCTAGACAAAAACACCAAAAAAAGGAAACTACAGATCAATGTCCCTCTAAATACAAATAAAAAAACTCTCAACAAAATCGTAACTAATTCAGCAGCATGTTAAAAAGATTAGACATCATGTCAAAGTGGGATTTATACCAAGCATACAATGGTGGTTCAGCATATGAAAATGAATGTAATATACCATCTTAATGGAATGAAGAAACAAAATCACATGATCATCTTAATTGATGCAGGAAAAGCATTTGACAAGATCAACCACTTTTATGATTTTTAAGCAACTACACAATAAACAAGGAATAGAAACTTCCTCAAGCTAATAAAAGGCATATATGAAAAATCCATAGCTAGTATCATATTTGGTGGTGAACAACTAAAGTTTCCACTCAAGTATCAAGAACAAGATAAAGATGCTGCTTTCACAACTTCTACTCAACATTGTGCCAGAAGTTCTAGCCAGAACAATGAGGCAAGAAAAATAAATTTTAAAAATACAAACTGAAAAGAAAGATGTAAAATTATCTGTATTTGTAGATGGTCCCAAAACCCCATGTCCCCCAAAAGCCACTACAGTTAATCAGTTTAGCAAAGTTGCAAGGTACAAGATCAACAAGCAAAAATACACAAGCAATGCACAATTTGAAAAGTAAAACCAAACAAAATAAGGGAGAAATTACATTTACCATGGCAACCAAAACAATAAAAATGTAGGAATAAATGTAATCAAGGATATGGTATACTGAAAACTATAAAACATTGTTGCAAAAATTAAAGACTATCTGAATAAATGGAAATCCATACCATGTTCTGATTTGGAAACCTTAATATTGTACAAATGACATCCCAAATTGATCTACTCATTCAATCTAATCCCTATCAAAATTCCAATGGTCTTTTATGCATAAATGGAAAGGCCAATCTCCAAATTCATGTGGAATTGTGAAGGAACCAAAATAGCCAAAACAATGTTTTATTTATTTATATAGAGACAGAGTCTCACGTTGTCATCCAGACTGGAGTGCAGTGGTGTGATCTCAGCCCACTGCAACCTCTGCCTCCCGGGTGCAAGCAATTCTTCTGCCTCAGCGCCCCAAATGCCTGGGATTACAGGCATGTGCCACCATGTCCAGCTAATTTTTGTGGTTTTAGTAGAGACAGGGTTTCACCATGATGGCCAGGCTGGTCTCAAACTCCTAACCTCAGGTAATCCACCTGCCTTGGCCTCCCAAAGTGCTGGGATTACAGGCATGAGCCATCATGTCCAGCCCAAAACAATGTTTTAATCAAAAACAAAGTCAAAGGACTCACACTTTCTGATTTGAAAAGTTACTACAAAGTTACAGTAATCAAAATAGTGTGATACTGGCATACAAACAGACATATAATAAATGGCAAAGAATTGAGAATCCAGAAATAAACCAACCTATGGCTAATTGGTTTTTGACAAGTGTGCTAAGACTATCCAATGGGAGAAAAATAAATAGCTTATCATCAAAATTAAAAACTTCTGTGCAAAAGGCGTTATCAAGAAAGTGAAAAGACAACCTGCAGAATGCTAGAAAATATTTGCAAACCACTTTAACATGAGTCTAGAATCCAGAACATATGAAGAACACTTACAACTCAACAACAAAAAGAAAACTCAATTTTTAAAATGGTCAAAGGATCTGAGTAGATATGTTTCCAGAGAAGATATATAAATTGCCAACAAGCACATCCATGAAAAGATGCTTAACAGCATTAGTCATTAGGGAAATGCAAATCAAAACCACAATGATGTACTACTCAACACCCAACAGGTTGGCTACAGTATTTTTTTTTTTAATGGAAAGTAACAGGTGTTGGGAAGGACATGGAGAAACCAAAACCCTGTACATTGCTGGTGGAAATGTGAAATGGTTCAGCCACTATGAAAAACAGTGTGGTGGTTCTTCAAAGAGTTAAACATAGATTTACCATACAACCCAGCAATTTTACTACCAGTTATTTACTCAAAAGACCTGAAATCAGGTACTCAAGCCAGTATAAGTACACACATGTTCCTAACAGCACTATTCACAATAACCAAAAGTTGGAAACAGCCTAAAGTTCCACCAATAGAAGAATGGATTAACAAATTGTGGTATATACTTACAATGGAATATCAGCCATAAAAAGAAAAGTAGTACTGATACATACTACAACATGTGAACCTTAAAAACATGCTAAGAGAAAGAAGGCAGATACTAAAGTTTACCTATTATATAATGCCATTTATAAGAATTATCCAGAATAGGAAAATCCATACAGACATAACATAAATTAGTGGTTACCAGGGGCAGGGAGAAGAATCAGGTACAGTTGGTATCAGTACGGGGTTTCCTTTTGGGGTGATGAAAATGTACAACATTGTGAATGTACTAAATGCCACTATTGTTCACTTTAAGATGGTTGTTAATCTTATTTTATGTAAATTTCACCTGAAATATTAAACATTATATACAAAACAAAATATCCTTAAAATAATACCCCTATATAGATTGTTAGCTTCCAGAAGGATTATTCAAATGCTACATTTCTAAACTATTAGAATTTCTCCCCTGAAAGACTTTAAACAAAGGTAATAATGCTCTTTAACATTCTTGAGCCCTTCTTATATACCAGAAATTATATTAAATGTTTTATATACATTATTTCCTTAATAACATCCATCATTACTTTCAAAAACTGATATGGGCCAGATGTGGTGGCTCACACCTGTAATCCCAGCACTTTGGGAGGCTGAGGCAGGCAGATCACTTGAGGTCAGGAGTTTGAGACTAGCCTGGCCAACATGGCAAAACCCCATTTCTACTAAATGTACAAAAAAACTTAGCCTGGTGTGGTGATGGACACCTGTAGTCCTAGTTACTAGGGAGACTGAGGCAGGTGCTTGAACCAGGGAGGCAGAGATTGCAGTGAACTGAGATGGTACCACTGCATTCCACCCTGGGTGACAGAGCAAGACCCTGTCTCAAAAAGAAAACAAAGAAAAGAGAAATATCCATATCTTGTAATTAAAGGATGATTGGACCTGATTACGGTCATTTCTTAGGCAAGGGCAAGTCTTCTGGTTTTCTGAATGATGACATGTGGTTTACATTCTATATGGGCCATAGCTAAAATAGAAAATGCACACTAATCTTCATTTTGTTTTGTCAAAAATTAAGATGTCTATTGGAGTGCTAATGCTTAAACATAATAATTAAAAAGCAAATAATCCTTTTTCTCATCCATAACTACTGTAAAATCTAGCCTGTAATAGATTGCCTTTATTATTTTTTAAAATGTTTGTTGGGTCCAACCCGCTCCTAAGCTGGTGCAGAAAAGCAGGGCATCCCACTACTCTGAAATCAATGAGGACTTGCACTCTTTCTCTCTGCTCCAGCTTTTGAGACTCCATTTAAAAAAAAAAAAACAACCCAAAAACAAACAAACAACAAACCTGAGGCATGAGAAGACGAAGAGACTAAATTGCTCAAAGTCAAATAGGAGGTAAATAGACCTCAAATGAGCTTAGCTGTTAATTTTGCTTTAGTATAGCAACAGAATTAAAAACACATTTAGTCAAGAGTTTATTGAGTGCCTGTTGTGTTTATCAGTGTGGTACAGTTAACACTGATGAGACAAAAGATTTTTGAAGCATATGAGGATATAAATATTTGTAATGGTTAAGTATGTGCCTTAAATTGTAATAGAATAAATATATTAGACATCAAAACTGTAATGTCACAGATATTATTGCTTAGCATAATGCTAAAGTAGGTAAATCAATTTTTAAAATAAATTTGTTTAAAGAAAAATCCTAAAAATAACAATAGTTGGCATTTATCAAACACATTATTTGCTATATATTAATGTATATACTCATTTATTTAATCAACATACTTATTTAGCATGTATTCACTTATTTCATCAATTGTTAAGGTAATACTTATATGTCAAAAGTTTATGAAGGTGCTATTCATAAAACTAAAACATGAAAAACACTGGTTTAAAAAAAGGTGAAAACAATCATCATTTTTGTTTTTGTTTTTGTTTTCAATAGGTTTCTGGGGAACAGGTGGTGTTTGGTTACACGGATAAGTTTTTAGTGGTAATTTCTAAAATTTTGGTGTGCTGATCACCCAAGCAGTGTACACTGTACCCAATGTGTAGTCTTTTATCCCTGACACCCCTGACCCTTTCCACCCAAGTCCCCAAAGTCCAATGTATCATTCTGATGCTTTTGTGTCCTCATAGCTTAGCTCCCACATCTGAGTGAGAACACAGGATGTTTGGTTTTCCATTCCTGAGTTACTTCATTTAGAATAATGGTCTCCAATTCCACACAGATTGCCCTGAATGCCATTATTTCATTCCTTTTTATGGCTGAGTAATATTCCATGGTATCTATATACCACATTTTCTTTACCCATTGATTGATTGATGAACATTTGAGCTGGTTCCATATTTTTGCAATTGTGAATTGTGCTGCTATAAACATGCCTGTGCAAATATCTTTTTCATATAATGACTTTTTTTCCTCTGGGAAGATACCTAGTAATGGGATTACTGGATCAAATGGTAGATCTACCTTTAGTTCTTTAAGGAATTGCCACATTGTTTTCCATAGTGGTGGTACTAGTTTACATTCCCACCAACAGTGTAAAAGTGTTCCTTTTCATGACATCCATGCCAACATCTACTATGTTTTTGATTTTTTTGATTATAGCCATTCTTGTAGGAGTGAGGTGGTATCACATTGGGGTTTTGATTTGCATTTCCCTAATAATGAGTGATGTTGAGCATTTTTCCATATGCTCGTTGTCCATTTGTATATCTTATTTTGAAAATTTTCTATTCATGTACTTAGCCCACTTTTTGATGGGATTGTTTGTTTATTCTTGCTGATTTGTTTGAGTTCCTTGTAGATTCTGGATATTCATCCTTTGTTGGATATATAGATTGTGAAGATTTTCTCCTATTCTGTGGGTTATCTGGTAACTCTGCTGATCATTTCTTTTGCTGTGCAGAAGCCTTTCAGTTTAATTAAGTCCCATCTATTTATATTTGTTTTTGTTGCATTTGCTTTTGGGTTCTTGTCATGAAGTCTTTCCCTAAAACAAATGTGTAGAAGGGTTTTTCCAATGTTATCTTCTAGAATTTTTATGGTTTCAGGTCTTAGATTTAAGTCTTTGATCCATGTTGACTTGATTTTTGTATCAGGTGAGAGATGAGGATTCAGTTTCATTCTTCTACGTGTGTCTAGCCAATTATCCCAACACCGTTTGTTGAATAGAGTGTCCTTTCCCCACTTTATGTTTTTGTTTGCTTTGTTGGAGATCAGTTGGTTGTAAGTATTTGGCTTTATTTCTGAGTTCTCTATTCTGTTCCATTGTTCTATGTGCCTATTTTTATACCAGTACTGTGCTGTTTTGGTGACTATGGCCTTATAGTACTGTTTGAAGTTGGGTAATGTGATGCCTCCAGATTTGTTCTTTTTGTTTAGTCTTACTTTGGCTACGCAGGCTTTTTTTTTTTCTTTTTTTTAAATCTGTATGAATGTTAGGATTGTCTTTTTTAGTTATGTGAGTTTATTTTCATGGCAGCTACACCAAACTTGTAGATTGCTTTTGGGAGTATGGTCATTTTTACAACATTGATTATACCCATTCATGAGCCTGGGATGTGTTTCCATTTGCTTGTGTTGTCTATGATTTCTTTCAGTAGTGTTTTGTAGTTTTCCTTGTAGAGGTCTTTCATATCCTTGGTTAGGCATATTCCTAAGTTTTTTGTTTTTGTTTTATTTTTTGTTTTTTGCAGCTATTGCAAAAAGGATTGAGTTCTTGATTTGATTCTCAGCTTGGTCGCTGTTGGTGTATAGCAGAGCTACTGATTTGTATACATTAATTTTGTATCCTGAAACTTTGCTGAATTCATTCACAAGCTCTAGGAGCTTTTTGGATGAGTCTTTAGAGTTTTCTAGGTGCACGATCATATAATCAGCAAACAGCAACAGTTTGACTTCCTCTTTATTTGGATACTCTTTATTTCTTTCTTTTGTCTGATTGCTCTGGCTAAGAATTCCAGTACTGTGTTGAATAGAAGTGGTGAAAGTGGGCATCCTTGACTTGTTCCAGTTCTCAGGAAGAATGCTTTCAACTTTTCCCCATTCAGTATAATGTTGGCTATGGGTTTGTCACATGTGACTTTTATTACTTTAAGACATGTCCCTTCCATGACGATTTTGCTGAAGGTTTTAATCCTAAAGCGATGCTGGATTTTGTCAAGTGCTTTTTCTGTGTCTTTTGAGATGATCATGTGATTTTTGTTTTTAATTCTGTTTATGTGATGTATCACACTTATTGACTTACATGTCTTAAACCATCCCTGCATCCCTGGTATGAAACCCACTTGATCATGGTGGATGATCTTTTTGATATGCTGTCAGATTCAGTTCACTAGTATTTTGTTGAGAATTTTTGCATCTATTTTCTTTGGAGATATTGGTCTATAGTTCTTTCTTTTGGTATTATGGTCATACTGACTTCATAGAATGGTTTTTGGTATAACGGTGATACTGGTTTCATAGAATGATTT
Source organism: Cacajao melanocephalus (assembly GCA_963573385.1). NCBI lineage: Eukaryota > Metazoa > Chordata > Mammalia > Primates > Pitheciidae > Cacajao > Cacajao melanocephalus. The sequence goes on along the minus strand of CAUYLG010021673.1, from coordinate 118,150 downwards.
AGGAGGGATTTCCTCTTTATCTTTTGGAATATTGTCAATAGAATTGGTACCAATTCTTCTTTGAATGTCTGAGAGAATTCAGTTGTGAATCCATCTGATCCTGGACTTTTATTTGTTGGCATTTTTTAAAATTACCATTTCAATCTTGCTGCTTGTTATTGGTCTGTTCAGAGACTCTGTATCTTCCTGGTTTAATCAGGAGGATTGCATATTTCCAGGAATTTGTCCATCTCCTCTAGGTTTTCTAGTTTATGCACATAAAGGTGTTCATAGTAGTCTTGAATAACCTTTGCATTTTTGTGGTATCAGTAATAATATCTTCTGTTTCATTTCTAGTTGAGCTTATTTGGATCTTCTCTTATTTTCTTGGTTAATCTCTCTAGTAGTGTGTCAATTCTATTTATCTTTTCAAAGAACTACATCTTTGTTTCATTTATCTTTTGTAATTTTTTTGTTTCAATTTCATTTAGTTCTGCTCTGATCTTTGTTATTTCTCTCCTGCTTCTGGGTTTGGATATGGATTGTTATTGTTTCTCCAGTTCTGTGAGGTGTGACCTTAGATTGTCTAGTTATGCTCTGTCAGACTTTTTGATGTAGGCATTTGCTGCTATGAGCTTTTCTCTTAGCACTGCTTTTGGTGTATCCTAGAGGCTTTGATAGGCTGTGTCACCATTATCATTAACTACAAAAAAATTTAAATTTCCATCTTGATTTCATTGTTGACCCAGTGATCCTTCAGGAGCAGGTTACTTAATTTCCATCTATTTGCATGGTTTTGAGGGTTCCTTTTGGACTCAATTTCCAATTTCATTCCACTGTAATCTGAGAGAGTACTTGATATAATTTCAATTTTCTTAAATTTACTGAGACTTGTTTTGTGGTCTATCATATTGTTCACCTTGGAGAATGTTCCAGATGCTGATGAATAGAATGTATATTCTGCAATTGTTGGGTAGAATGTTCTCTAAATATCTGTTAAGTGCATTTGTTGTAGGGTATAGTTTAGGTCCATTGTTTCTTTGTTGACTTTCTGTCTTCATAACCTTTCTAGTGCTGTCAGTAGAGTATTAAAGTTACTCATTATTATTGTGTTGCTGTCTATATCATTTCTTAGGTCTGGTAATAATTGTTTTATAAATTTGGGAGCTCCAGGGTTAGGTGCATATATATTTAGAATTGTGATTTTTTTCTGTTGGACTAGTCCTTTTATCATTATATAATGTCCCTCTTTGTCTGTTTTAACTGATGTAGCTTTAACGTTTGTTTTGTCTGATATAAGAATAGCTACTCTTGTTTGCTGCTTTTGGTGTCCATTTGCATGGGATATCTTTTTCCACCCCTTTACCTTAAGTTTATGTGAGTCCTTATGTGTTAGATAAGTTTTCTGAAGAAAGCAGAAACTTGGCTGGTGAATTCTTATCTGTTCTGCCATTCTGTATCTTTTTAAGTGGAGCACTTAGACTATTTACACTTTCTGTTAATGTTGAGATGTGAAGTACTATTCTATTCATCATGCTATTTGTTGCCTGAATACTTTGGAGGTTTTTTTTTTTCATGTTGTTATTGTTATATAGGTCCTATGAGAGTTATGCTTTAAGGAGCTTATATTTTGATGTATTTCAAAGATTTGTTTCAAAATTTAGATCTCCTTTTAGCAGTTCTTGTAGTGCTGGCTTGGTAGTGGTGAATTTTTTCGGCATTTGTTTGTCTGGAAAACACTGTATTTTTCCTTCATTTATGAAGCTAATTTTCACTAGATACAAAATTCTTGGCTAATTGTTTTGTTTAAGGAGTCTGAAAATAGGTACTCAATCCCCTCTAGCTTGTAGAGTTTCTGCTGAGAAATCTGTTCTTAATCTGATGAGTTTTCCTTTATAGGTTACCTGATGCTTTTGCCTCACAGCTCTTCAGAGTCTTTATTTTGCCTTGACTTTACATAACCTGATGACTGTGTGCCTAGGTGATGATAATCTTTTTGTGATGAATTTGCCAGATGTTCTTTGAGCTTTTTGCATTTGGATGTCTAGATCTCTAGCAAGGCTGGGGAAGTTTTCCTCAAGTATTCCCTCAAATATGTTTTCTGAACTTTGAGATTTCTCTTCTTCCTTGAGAACACCAATTATTATTAGGTTTGGATGCTTAACATAGTCTCAAACTTCTTGGAGGCTTTGTTCATTTTTATAAATTCTTTCCTGTGTCTTGGATTGGGTTAATTCAAAAGCCTTGTCTTCAAGATCTGAAGTTCTTTCTGCTGCTTGTTCAATTTGATTGCTGAGACTTTCCATTGCATTTTGCATTTCTTTAAGTGTGTCCTTGATTTCCAGAAGCTGTGATTGTTTTTATTTATACTATGTATTTCACTGAATAATTTTCCTTTCATATCCTGTATCATGTTTTTTATTATCTTAAGTTGGACTTCACCTTCCTCTGGTGCCTCCTTAATTAACTTAATAACCTTCTGAATTCTTTTTCTGGCAATTCAGAGATTTCATCTTAGTTTGGATCCACTGCTGGTGAGCCGGTATAATGTTTTGAGGTTGTTTAAAAAAAAAACCTTGGTCTGTCATTACCAGAATTGTTTTTCTGGTTCCTTTTCATCTGGGTAGATTATGTTAGAGGGAAGATCTGGGATTCAGAGCCACTGTTGAGATTCTTTTGTCTCATGAAGTACTCCCTTGATGTGGTGTTCTTCTGCTTCCCCTAGAAATGGGCTTCCTGAGAGCCAAACTGTAGTGATTGTTTTTTCTCTTTTGGGTCTAGCCACTCAGTGGAACTACCAGGCTCTAGGCTGGTACTGGAGTGTCTGCAAAGAGTCCTGTGATGTGATCGAATTTCAGGTCTTGCAGCTGTGGATGCCAGCACCTGCTCTGGTGGAGGTAGGAGGGGAGCGAAGTGGTCTCTGTGAGAGTCTTTGGTTATGTTTTTGTTTAGTGCACTGCTTTTGTGTTGGTTGGCCTCCAGCCAAGAGGTGGCACTTTCAAGAGTACATCAGCTGTGGCCCTATAAGGAGGTTGCAAACTTGCCCTTGGGATACCTGGTTAAGATTTTTTTTTTTAATTTTTCAGTCAAGGCAGCATAAAAGGTGATTTATTGTATGATTGTTACACTTGTCCACAAGTGAATATAGAAGTAGTCCAGAATGTCACAGTTCCAGGGCAAAGGACCAACATGGACAGTTTTGATTATGATCAACGTGGGTCTCAGAGGTGGCCTCAGTGATCAGATGGTGATGAAAATTCTAGATCCATTGAAACAAGCTCTAAACAGTAGCATGCAGCCCACCAACTTGTGTCTGCATCCCCAGCCTCTGGTATTCCATGTTCCTGCTCCTGCAGCCTCCACAAGTGCACAGCTAGCAGTTTACTTGGACATCTGCCTCATATTTCTTCTTTTGCGTTTCAGCCTGTTCATTCACTTCTTCCTCCACTTGGCTCTCATGGTACAGAGGTTTTCAAGAAGATGGCGCTAAGGCCAAGAGAGCAAAACTTGTCTTGAATTTAATTCTGAGCTCTACTACTTAATAACTGTGACATGGACCAGGAAACTAAGGATGGCTGATTATTATAACTTGTGTATCCCCGATTAGTGAGACTTAGTAGAAAATGTTCATATATATGAACTCAAGATACACACAAAGAAACATGCCATTATGAGAGCCATCAGAAACAACAAATCAATTTTGATTCTCAAGGATTCAGAATTATCAGATACAGAATATAAAATGACTATCTGTGAAAAGTTTAATAAAATGAAAAAATAAATGAGCAAGGGAATAGGATTAACAAAATAGCTAGACTTACTTTAAAATAACTACATAAGCTTCTAGAAATAAAAGACATAACTGTTGAAATTAAGAATACAATAGATAGGTTAAACAGCAAATTTAAAGCAACTGTAGATAATATAACTGAAATTAAAGCTAGCTCAAATATTTTACCCAAAAGCAGCAGAGAGATAAAGATCTAGTAACTGTGGGAAATTAAGGGAAAGACAGATTGGAATAATAATAAAATCTAATGTACTGATAATATGAGCTTTAGCCAAAGAAAATAGAAAAAATGAAAGAGAAGCAATGTTTGAAGAAGTATAGCTATATATAGATCTAGATAGATAGATAGATAGATATACAACTATACTTTAAAAAAAAAAGGCATAATAATAATTAACCCAAAATCTCAGGTCAGTGGTTAACTCTGGGAAGATGGGATAGGGGAATAACAGTAAATTCAACAATCTAGGTTTTCATATGGGTCTTAGATTCAGGGGTGTTTGCTTTATTAGGTTTCATTACTTAAAAATAGACATTGCCTATCTATGGACATATCAGGGAACATGTTTTAAAATTCTGTATTCTAATATATACATGCAAAAGAATACATGTAGCTATCATTAGTCAATACCAGGCACATCCTAAGTGTTTTGAGCATGACTTCCTAGTCTTGTATTTGGTTTCCTAAATTTTATATTTCATATAAATTATATAGGGAAAAGTCAGATTTAAGTGGTATTTTGATACTACCTTTAGCTCCTGATAAATTCCATAGATTATACTGACTCAGGCCGGGCATGGTGGCTCACGTCTGTAATCCCAGCACTTTGGGAGGCCGAGGCGGGCAGATCATGAGGTCAAGAGATCCAGACTATCCTGGCCAACATGGTGAAACCCTGTCTCTACTAAAAATACAAAAATTAGCTGGGCGTGGTGGTGCACACCTGAAATCCCAGCTACTCAGGAGGCTGAGGCAGGAGAATCGCTGGAAGGCGAAGGTTGCAGTGAACCAAGATCGCACCACTACCCTCCAGCCTGGGGACAGAGCGAGACTCTGTGTCAAAAAAAAAAAAGAAAACAAGAAAAAGAAAAAAATATATACTGACTCAATAGATGGCTTTCCTTTTTTAGAAGAGTTGAATATAATGACATGTTTCTTTTTCCTCAGCAAATAAAATAATTTCTAGCTACAAAGGAATAGGCATATACTACACGTTCTTCAGACTGAGTCTCGATCCGAAACGCAGTCTTATCTAACTTCTGCGTGCATCCTGTCTTCCATTTAAGCATTTGTTAAAAAACTGAAAGCATTTCTATTTTCTTAAGTTTTTCATTTAATGTATTTTTTAATTTAAAGAGTTTATTTGAGCATCTAGTGACTCATGAATCAGTCAGCACTAGACCACAAGCAGTCCAGTACTCCATTGTAGGGGCAAAAAGGGAAAACTTTTGTAAGATGTTTGCAGAAACAAAACAATACAAAATATTTGATTGGTTAAAGAGGAAAGTCCCTAGTTAGGAGTTGGTTGACAATTTCTAGTTGGTTAAGCTTGTTTTTTTTTTAATTAATGACTTGTTTCTGTAATTATAAAATGAATATGGACACTTCAAAAACCTAGACATGTATAAAGTAAAAATTTTCCACAATTCACCACCCAAAGATAACTTTTTTGAGTATGACTTTGTTCTTTCTCAAAATACACGTTTTAATAATTGATATTAAATTGCATCTTGTTTATTTTGGTTTTGAAACTGTTATAACACAATGTATAGCCTTGAAAATGCATTATTTTATTAATATAGAGTTGTTTCCACAGTAAAATACCAAATTAATTAAAAGTCAGAATCAAACATACCGTATCCATGTAAACAACAAATGAAAACTTCTGTGAAAGTATTCTTATCTTTATAAAGCCACAAATTATATTCTTTAAAGTATTGGGTTTTATTTCCTAAACTATACACATCAATATCACCTCCTGAAGCTTTTTACCCAGTTTCACCGTGGGTATTTCGGACATGCAATGATCCACGCAGCCAACTTTGGAATGGATACAGGGAAAGAAACACTTAGAGTCCCAGAAGCCTCAAAGTGGTTCTTGACAGACTTTGTCCACTCAAATTGAGGGATCATGCAGCTGGTCATCACTTAAATTGCCGGTTGTATGCATGCCCGCACACTCCAGTGCTCACAGCCAGCACCTGTTAAGAGTGACTGAACTGGACCAAATGGCGTGCGTTCCTTTCATCAGCATAAACATGGACTGCATTCATCTGGACCCGGACCTTTCCCACCTACCGAGCTTGCCCACCACCTGAAGTTTAAGTTCATCGTGGACGACCTGACACTCAGCAAGCCGTCTCCCATGGTTCCACCGGCTTTGTGGCCCGAGTGTCTGTATAAACTGCTGATTTGCCTTCGGAAAATAAACCGGCATCGATTTCAGAGAAATTATTGGATAATTTGCGCTGTGAGGCGCAAGGGGGACTCCGCAAATGACAGCCGCTCCCATGCACTTGTCCAGTCATGACGTGGGGGGCATCCTGTCCCGGTGGGAGCCCGCCAAAATAGTCTATTTGGACGGCGCGGAGGGCTTCGTTAGAAATTGCCTTCTTGTAGCTGTTGAACCTTGAGCAAAAGAGATAAGAACCGAGGCTATGGAACCATAAATATTATGACTAGAACGCATTTTGGGGAAGAGCGTGGAGGCAAGGGAGGAGGAAGTGCAACTTCACGCTGCGCAGCGGAACACTTTCCCTTTAAGCACCTGAAGGCCCGCCCCGCGGACTGAGCTCCGGAAGTGAGCGCACACAGCCGCGAAGTAAGATTCCTTCGCCGAACGCGGACCTCTTTCCTCAGGCTTGGCCTTCGTTCCCCTGCTTGCCTCCTTTCACGCCCACTCCCCGACTCCAGCCCTCTGGGCTCTCGCTCTCCCGCCCACTAATCCCAGCGCCCCTGCCCGTGGGCGCTCTATTCTATACCCGGCCTTGTCGGCGGAGTCCGTCCCTCCCCGCCGCCGGGATTCACCGCCCCCGCGCTGACACGGACTTCCGGCAACGCCGCGGCTAGGAGGGACCCGGCTGGGAACTAGGCTTGCAGTGCCGTGCGGCGCGGGATGTGCACGTTGACTACCGTGATGCAGGACCTCCTGACCCAGAACCATGCCCTGCGCAGGGAAGGGAACGAGCTCATGGACCGGGTGCGGCGGCTGCTATGCGAGAAAGCCAACGTGCTGGCCCAGGGAGTCCGCCGACCCGCGCTGTGGCTTTCCCGAGACGTTTGATGGCGACTTCACTTGGCTTCCCTACTTTGTGATGCAGACATCTGTTTACAGGACTTTCTTCGAGGCTAGATTCTAGAAAGACATCCTGAAGGTGGCTCAGTCAGCTGCCTCACCGGGGCGGCGGAGCAGTGGGTGGTCCCCTACATCGAGAGCGAGAGCCCTGTCCTGGCTTAGTACGAGGGCTTCGTGGACTCACAAAAGCAGGCCTTTGGCTGTTATGGGTAGGAGACTGCTGGGCCGGGACCCGGTGTCTGGGGAGCGGCTGCAGCCCGGCCAGCGCGAGCCACTGCCCTCCCACAAGCCCAGTTCTCCAGTTCCAAGTTGCTGGACTCGGACTCTCGCTGGGAAGCTTGATCACCGCCTGTTCTCGCCAATCTCTATGCCTTTGCGCTGCCCAACAAACCGGCCACTGCCCAGGACCTGTTAGGAATTTAATAGACCTCCCAGGATCCTGCCCCGCCATTTCTAGAGACGGCTTCTGAGCACCTTTGAGAATCAGGGCCAAACTTGGAAGGGTCTATATTTGTCACACCTCCTCGGACTCTGATTTGTATAGTTCAGGCCGAGACAGCTTCCTGGGTTAGTGTGTCTGACAATGATGAAAAATTGTGACATTTTCCTTCCCCAGACCTACTTTGTTTTATGCATTTCGTTTCTGTTTTGAAATCACAGCAGTGTCACAGATGGCGCCTTTTGGTCTGAGGAACCCAGGGCCTGGACGCTACCAGGAAAAAGTATTTACTTTTAAAACTTCAATGTGTATCTTTACCATATGCCTAGTACAGTAGTGCTTAGAAGAAACAAAGGTTAGAAGACAAAATGTATGTCTTCAAAAACACCATTAAGTTCTGAGAAAGAATTCTAAATGCAGATTCTAAGGTCTGGTAAAATGCTTTAGAGTATAATGCATATATGATTTTTATGGTTATGGCCTTTTAAACTTTCTACCCCAGTTTTTAAGTATTAATATGTGTTAAATACATGCAATTTAGGAGACAGCCCAGCTTGAGCAGTTTTGATGTTTGCTGCCAAAGATGGTATTCAAATATAAAATAGCACATAACTCATGGCAAAAAATAATGGGGATGGTGCAGTCTTTGAGCTATATTCAGTTGGCATTATTCTGTTGTACTAAACGGAATACCATTAGCTTTCTCAAGGTAAACCACTTTACACTTTTTGGCTGCAGTTTTCTCATGTAATTAGAGACGTTATTATTAAAGTTTAGTTCACAATTCTTTGAATCTCTTATGAGACCAAAGAAGGTAAGAGGAGGATACATGTCCTCCTCTCAATCAAGGGGTTTCTTGAAACTCTGTAAGGAGGAAAATCTGAAACTACCTTTTGTCAAATGTTTATGGGTTTGCCATTCTGATGATCGATGTCATCCCACTGAAACATCTTCTTGAATTCCTAGTTAGGAATCTTTATGTGAAGATAAACTGATCACTTCCTCCTTCATGGACAGTTTATCTACCTAAAGACTATAGGGGAAAACACTGTTTTTGAAAGATGAAAGATAAATACATGTTGTAGCAGTTATTTTATTGCCATTTAGTATTACAGAAGTTCCTAAGGACCTCCCCATTAACTTCACCTCGTATGAACTACACTTTTGCAGCACATTTTAAATTGAGTCTTGGCCTATTTGCTGACAATTTCAAAGCAGCATTTTTTTTCCCCACAGTAAAAACCCTAAAGGATACCACCACCAACAACAAAAAAATGTTTTCTTTCAATAAACCTCACAAGAGCATACATTTGATAGAATACAAAGATTTTTCTAATGAAAGATCACCATCACCATTTTGTAATTCAGACAGAACATGAAAAAAGTCAAAATATATAGATGTCTTTTTTCTTTGAGAAGGACACAAAACTTGCAAGCGACATGGATTTACTTGGAGGAACAGAAGGTCACTGGTCAGTGATTTTAACTTTTTATACTGCTTAAAACAGGTAATTACCGATTCTGATCGGTTTATCATTCTCTTGAGTCCTTTTTTTCTGCTGAATGCTCTCCAGGAAATGGATCCATACCTGTTTCTTTATCAGGCTTACCTGGAAGAGCCAACACATCCACTCAGGTCTTCCTCTGGACCTGCATAATTTCCTCATTTACTAGACTGGGTTTCTTTTATGTGTGAGCTTTTAATGCTTGGTATCTTTTCTGTTTTGATTCATAATATGTAATGCTCAGCATAATAATTGTTGCTATTATTCCTTCTTGCAATAGCCTTCACTGGTTTCCTGCTTCTCAAATCCCTTGCAAAGATCAGATTTTTTTCCTGGAGTTCATGTCTAGTAAGTTGATCTTGATCTTTTTCTTTCAGAACCCTCTGGATTTCAGCTTTGGCAAGCTTCCTCTATTTCTGAGCCACCTCCATCACCTAGGGTACAATCCCATCCATGATTTTCCCCACCTCCAGGCATTTTTCATGGAAAGCTCCTCATGTCTTTTAATTCTAGATTATCCATTTGTGTGGCTTTAACCTCCACATCCAGGTCTTTCTGGCTAAACTGCACCACATCCCCAGTGGGGCCAATGCACACAGAGGGGAGGTCCTATCACAGGAGCACCCAGAGTCCCTGGAAATCAGACTTCACCAGCTTTGCTTCAGGCAGAATTCCTAAGGAAGGCATGGTAGCATCACAAATGCTGCTTGTCTTAGTGGCCTGGGAAACCAGTCTCTTACAGCTTCAAAAGTGGGTCAAATTTGAACTATAAACACCTTTCTCAAGGTAGACTCTTTGGCCCCTATGCCTAGTACTTCAGCTGGGCCTCTGAAGCTCTCTTTGAGGTCTTGGCAGGCTCTGGCTCCTGTTGAGAAGGGGAAGCAGTCATGTGAACTCATGAGCTGGAAGAATCCACTCTACCTCTTTCCTGGCTACTCTCAGGGTCTCCGCTGCAATTTTTGTCTTTAAACTTATCTTCAGGTGATTCCAGCTTGCATACATAATTGAGAAACATAAGATTTGGGCCCCAGTAGAGAGCCAGGTGGACTTAAGAAGGAGTCCATCTGCGAAAACTGCACAATTATCTAGTTTCACTTGAGTTTGGCTTTTCTGGCTTCATTTGATTTAGTAATCAAATGATTTTGATTAGGTCACTCTTCATAAATTAGAGAATGAACTCGAGCTGAATAAGCACAGTTTAAAAATAATGATTTTATTTGTGTTCCCTATTGTATAAATTATTGAGGTTTGACTGTTTTGGCTAAACTGAGGCTCATCTAATATCTTTTTCATATCCTAATTCCTTGCCAATTAATTGAAGGGAACATACTAACAGACCAGATAAGTGCTTATGCAAACCTCAGATAGCTACTAATTTAAGCAAAATTAAATCCTTTGCTTTCCCCCAGATCCTTTGCACATGGCCTGCTATCAATAATCCTCTACAATGATTCTCAAACTTTAGGCAACATCACCTGGGGAGCTTATTTAAAAACTCAAATTGCTGGGCCCTATCCCGAGAGCTGCTTATCGAGTAGGTCTACATTGGGATCTGAGGATTTGCATCTCTAACTAAAACTCCTAGGTGATGCTGACACTGTTGGTGTAAGGGTGAGTACAAATTAGAAATAAAACGATTTAATTCTGCCTGGTGCAAAGAAGAGAGAGAATTTTATCCTTCATGTCCTTTTCTTTGGTCATTACTTTAGGAAACTTCATTGTAAGCTTTTTCTGTGCCTCTTTGAAATGTCTGTAAATCTTTCCAAAAACTAAATTAGGCTTTTGCAAATTTTACAACCCAAGAATGTGAATTCCTCAAGGACCTAGGAGCTATCTCACTGGAGTTTAATCATTGAGAAAAATAGTATCCGTATCTTTCAGCTTCCCAGAAACATAAAAGCCTAACTTTAGTAGGTACTTTGCTCCATTACAAACCTATCTTCTGTTGTAAAGATATAAGAAATTTACTTTTCCCTTGGACAAAGGCAATTAACCAGCAGATGGTCACCAAAATTACCAGGTGAATTTAGGGTGAACTCTGTGTGACAAATGGTGCTGTTGAGTTCTCTTGAGAACTGCAGAAAGTCCCTGACATAATTTTTTTACTTCACAATGGTGCAAAACCATTGCTTTTCACTTTCAGTATAGTATTTAAGAAATTACATATTGAATATAAGATATTCAATATCTTATACTTTATTATAAGTTTTGTGTTTAAGTTTGCCCAACTAACTGTAGGCTAATGCAAGTGTTCTGAACACATTTAAGGTAGGTTAGACTAAGCTCTGATGTTCAATAGGGTAGGTGTTTTAAGTGCGTTTTCAGCTTACAAAATTTAAGTTGATAGCCAAAGGACAAGTAAGAATGAGGTAAAGGAGAAGGAAAACATTGCTTCGGGCAAAGAAATAGTATGTACGAAAGTGCTGGGGTATAAGAATATGATGTGTTTAGAAAACTACAAGTAATTCAGTATGGTTGGGGCAGAGGGATGGGGAATGATTACTGATGCTGTTGGAGAGTAGAAAGAGGCCAGATTGCTATGCTTGGATACAATTTCAACCACCTACAGATCTATCTAATTATATCATTATCTGGTCATGTTTCTCCATTTTATCAATGTGTATACCTTAACGATTTGCTCAAATTACTTAAAATTGAGATATGCTAAGCATCTATCCAATCTCCCATCCCAGTAATTCTACAGAAACAAATGAGGTTAGCCAGATAAGCATGTTTACAATTTATGCTGTATCCTGCACATCCTGCACATACCACTTTCTCATCAAAATGCTCACAAATCATCTGCATCAGTATCCATTCTTTAAAAATGTGTAAACCCCATCTCTACTAAAACTACAAAATTAGCTGGGCATGGTGGCACATGCCTGTAATCTCAGCTACTAAGGAGTCTGAGGCAGGAGAATTGCTTGCCCGGAGGTGGAGGTTGCAAAGAGCCGAGATTGCGCCATTGCACTCCAGCCTGGGCTACAGGCCTGAAACTTCATCTCAAAAAAAGGAAATGTAAATATGTGTCAAGCATGCTGGCTTGAGGGTTTAAGGAATTTCTTTTCAATTTCTGACATACTTCTGTGGAGTTCATTTTGCTTTTATTTTTGTTGTACTGTCTGTATTACACTATTAACAGTTTCTATTAGTGCTGTGGAATTAATGCCTCTAGGGCTGAAGATAGAAATACATTATTTCTAGGAAGAAATTCTTATCTTCTTCACTAATATTGGACTTAGAGTCCTTCTATAAGATATGTTCTCTGTTTTTCGTTTTGAACCATTTCATTGATGAAGAACTATCAAATCAGTCAAAGCTATCAAAAAAGAATTCTGACCCAGTACAGTGACTCACACCTGTAATCCCAGCACTTTGGAAGGCCAAGGCAGGCAGATCACTTGAGGCCAGGAGTTCAAGACCAACCTGGCCAATATGGCAGAAACTCCATCTCTACTAAAAGTACCCAAATTAGCTGGGCGTGTGTTGCGCACCTGTAATCCCAGCTACTCGGGAGGCTGAGGCAAGAGAACCGCTTGAACCCGGGAGGTGGAAGTTGCAGTGAACCAAGGTAGTGCCACTGCATTCCAGCCTGTATGATGGAATGAGACTCTGTCCCCCCTCCAAAAAAAATCTGCCTCATAGCATCTGTTAAGTTATACATTGGACCTATCCTTTCCTCACTGAAAGACATTTTAAAAATTTTTTGGTAAGGCCTGGTTCATATAAAATGCACTTCAAGCCAAAGTTAACAAGAATAAGGGGAGAAAAGGGGCTCCAATAGCAAAGAAACATATCTATCTGGGCTATACACTGCAAGAAAATCACAGCTGTAAGAAGTGTTCATGAATCGTAGACACAAGGCATCAGAGTGATAAAATTCCACTCTCTAGGAGGGAATATTAGAGTTTCCCAGAGAAACAGAACGAGAGAGACAGGGTTATTGCAGGAATTGGCTCATATGATTATGGGGGCTGAGAAGTCCCACAATCTGCCATCTGCAAGCTGGAGAATCAGGAAAGCTGAAGGTGTAATTCAGTCAAGTTCAATGGCCAGAGAACACAATGTATTGACATCCAAGAGCAGGAGAAGATAGATGTCCCAGAACAAGCAGAGAGACCAATTTTGTACTTCCTCTGCCTTCTTGTTCCATATGGGGTACTGAATGGATTGATGCCCATTCACATAGGTGAGGGTGGATCTTCTTTACTCAGTCTACCAATAGAAATGTCAATCGTTTAACCAATCAAAGGTTAAATGTGGCATTGGTTTGATGGAGACAGTCAAGCAGTAGATGCTGTAGGCTTCCTTGAGGCTAAAAAGCTGAGTTGGGCTAGAATAAGCAAGTCTACAGGTACAGTTGGAAGAAAACAGCCATGCTAAGGAAGTACTCTCTCTCTGGCCTGCAGTCTAGTTTGACTAGGTTCTGTATTTGAGCTTTTAAAGAATAAAGAATAAAGAATACAAGTGTTCATATACCCCTGAAGTTATCAGCAGTGACTGCAAGAAGGTAATCTTACGGGATGAAACTGTAGCCGTGTTTGTGTGTGTGTGTGTGTTTAAATATTTGTGTATGTGTATATATACACACCCTAAAACCCAGTGATTTTAAAAATAAACATTTGTTTAGCTCATGAGTCTGTGGGTTAGGTGAGTGTTTCTATTGGTCTTGGCTGAGCTCACCTGTACCCAGTCAGCTGCAGGGTCTAGCTCTCCTTATCTTGGCTGAGATCTTGCACATGTTAGGATCAGCTGCTCTGCTAGTCTAGGATGGTCCTGGCTGAGAAGGTGGACTACTAGGCTCTCCTCCACTGTCTCATCCTTCAAGCCAGCCCAGAAATGTTTACATGTTTACGACATAAGAGCAAAAAAGAATAATGTGCAACCACTTTTCCAAGCCTAAGGTCAAGGGGCAGGAAGAACCTGTACTGTTAGGAGGCCACTCATACCAGCCCACTAGTCTACTGTTTAATTTTCAGGAATTTGGCAAGCTGGTTGTTAACACAGCCACTGTTTACAATTAAATTTTGTACTTGTAATTAAATAATTTACATTAAAACAAAGATAATAGGTACTCAAAACTCATGACTTTCTAGTTCTTTTATTGCATTTTACTATTGTCTGTCCTCTTAAGGCTATTTGTTTCTAGTGTATCTGATAGAAACACTACCTCATGCTTCAGTTGTGTCAAACCAGCAAGCAGCTTGAAATCAGCCATCGCTGGAGTGTTTATACCATAGAAATTGATAGAAGCTACAAATGAAGGGTTGCTTTGTTGATTTGTTTGATTAATTTTCTAGCTTAAGAAAGTGGTAGAGAAAACAATGAAGATTAAACTTAAAACTGTGTTGTGTCTTTGGCCATCACATTGCAAATACAAAAAAAATTTTGAGGAAATGTTCTTTGAAAACTGTTATCCAAATCTGCAAAGATGTCACCTCATTTACAAACAACTGAAATTTCATCTACCTCTTTATTGTTTCACTTTCCTCTTATTAACAGTGAGAATATCAATGAACATTCATGTCACAACTACATTTGCTCATGTACTATAACCGTAGATCGACTATGGATAAGAGAATTTAGTGGAAGTCAAAGCATTCAGTAAGAATTAATTGGCTGTATGGAGCTTACAATAAAGAGTATTGTATATTATCTTATTTGTCAATGTGTGCTACACATATTTTCAGTAAAATTTATAACTATATAAAGTATTTTTTTTTCAGAAACCTTTATCAGTATGCTACTGGGAAGAATGCTCCTCAAGAATAGAAGAAAAATGCAATATTTTAGGGCAAAGAGTATGATTAGAAAGAGAGGCAAAAATAGGGGTCATTAATCCAATTAAAGTACCCTAGGCCCCTAGTCTTTTTCAAATACTTTCCATTAAGTCAGTAGAATCTAGTCCACTGACAAAGATCAGATTGTGATTTTTGCCTACTATTTCAAAATGTCTCAAGATAGCCAACACTTTTTGGAGGGATAGGGTATTTGGGCTTGGGATAAGGACGAATAGGCAGAGCCTAGATGCCAGTACATAACACTAGAAAGTCTCAGGCTTAAAAATTGTCTAGTCATCATGATCTCTGGCTACTACCATATGCAGAACTAACCAAAAGCAAATATACCAGAAGGTTACTAAATTTTAAGGATATTGTTCTTCAAAAGAAATTTCAGTCCTGGCCTGTGACCATCAAGCTCCTAAAACAATTTCTGGTTCCCCATATTCACCCCAGCAGGAAGAGAGCTTCTGCAATAACAACCATCACAAAGAGGCTTCTGCCCCTGGCCCCTTCTCATGCAGCCATGGAATATAATGCATGTTCTAGAAAGCAGAGGTAAGAACCACAAAATACAATGGGCAAGAACTTAACTAAGGACTACCAAATAGCTAAGCAAAGAATGTACTCCTAGGCCGGGGGCAGTGGCTCACGCCTGTAATTCTAGCACTTCGGGAGGCCAAAGCGGGTGGATTGCCTGAGCTCAGGAGTTTGAGACCAGCCTGGGGAACACAGTGAAACCCCTTCTTGACTAAAAATACAAAAAATTAGCAGAGCATGGCAGCAGGCGCCTGTAATCCCAGCTACTCAGGAGGCTGAGACAGGAGAATCGCTTGAACCCAGGAGGTGGACGTAGTGAGCCCAGATTGTGCCATTACACTCCAGCCTGTATGGCAGACTGAGATTTCGTTAAAAAAAAAACGTACTCCTTTGCACTCCTTTACTAGGAGGGAGCTTGTGCTTTCTGCTCAGAGGTATTTGATCATTAATATGGACCAGTGACCACTACCAGTTTCTCCTTCTCCCCTTTCTCAAATGGGAGTTTTAACTGTGGTATCCTGTTTCCATATCCATGTATGTTTTTTTAATGTATATGCTAACAGACTATAAGAAGGTACACATGACCCCAAGGAAGGGACTGCATGTGATGCAGAGATCCTAAACATGGAGAAGGAATTCAGGAAGATCTTGAAGTTTTCTCCCTTGGGGAAAGAGTAAATGTGTTCTCTGCAAATGTGTTCTTGGCCTTTCTTGGATCATCAACTCTGAGGAAACCCAGCTTTCTTACAGTGAGAACACACAGGAAAAAAGGTGCTCACAGATATCCTGGTAGCCGAAAGTATATATGTAGCCATGGCCAATATTTACTCTCCCTTTCTTCCTTAGCAAGAAACTCCCTGATTTTCTTGGGCATATAACCACCTTGTATTAGGGTTCTTTAGAGAGACAGAAATAATAAAATACATATATAGATAGATGACAGGGGATTTCTTAGGGGAATTGGCTTATATGAATATGGCAGCAGAGAAGTCCCGCAGTAAGCTGTCAGCAAGGGAGATGCAGGGAATTTGGAATTGCCGATGTTGTAGCTCAGTAAAAGTCGAAAAGCCTCCAAACTAGGGAAGCCAGTGGTATAACTCTCAGTTTGAGGCCAGAGGCCTGAGGACCTGAAGTTTTGATGTCCAAGGGCAGGAGAAGAAGGGTGTCTCAGCTCCAGGAGAGAAAGCACAAATTTACCTTTCCTCTCTGCCTGTTCTATTTGGGCCCCCAGCCAATTGGATGGAGCCTGCCCACGTTGAGGACAAATCTTCCCCACCCAGTTCATCAACTCATGCACCAATTTCCTTTGGAAACAGACTCACTTGGTAATAATGCTTTATCAGCTATCTAGTTGGTATCTGGCTGTCTACCCATTAATCTAGTCAAATTTATACCTAATATTAACCATCACATATCTGAAAATAAAGACAACATTCTGCATATTAGCTTGTACATCTTATGCTTCCATATTACGTCATACATTTGCATGTAACTAAGTGCTGACTGCTGAGAGGGAGGCGCTGTGATGTACAATAAGGTTTCCAGGAAACCTTAAACAACTGCTAGCACACATTTTTAAACTCTTTTTATATTTCTTTACTCGGCTGCCTGGGTTTCACCTGTGGCAACTAGAACCCTAGCAGATATCTTGAACCATGAGAATGAAGGTCATAAACTATAACAATATCACCAAATCAGCCTTGGACTGCCTACCTAAAAACATTTTCTATGCATGATAGAAATAAACCTCTACTGTGATTTAAGCTACCACTATTTTGTAGTTTGCTGCTGCTACAGCCAAAACTGTTCTAACTGATACCAGAAAGAAATTTGAAAATCTGTTAAATAAAGTTAGTATGTGCATGTGTTTGGAGAGGAGGGAAGGGAGGAGATTTGGAATTGCCTAGAGGGCAATTGGGGAATTGGGGAAGAGAGGCCAGAATTCAAAAGGAGAAGAGATATGGTGGAGATTTTAAGTCTCCTCTCTTCAAAAGATGGGAGTCTAATTCCCCTCACCTGATGTAGGGGCCAGACTGAGTAATTTACTTCTAATGAATAGACTGAGTGATGGTGTGTAGGTTCTAAGACTAGGTTATAAAAGACACTGTAGCTTCCACTTTGATCTCCCTTGAATTATTAGGTTCAAGCAAAGTCAGGTGCTGTATAGAGTAGACACTCCAGTATCCCTAAGAGGAAGTCTATGTGGTGAGAAACTGAGGCTTTCAACAGGCTGCATATACTTGCCCTGTGAGGACACCATTTTGGAAGCAGATTCTTAAGCCCCAGTCAAGCCTTCAGATGATGGTGGCCCCATCCTGACCAAAACCTTATGAAAGATCCTTAAGCCAGAAGCAGCTAGCTAAGCTGCTTCTGAATTACTGATGTAAAAACTGTGAAATAATGCTAACTAAGCTGTCCCTGAATTACTGATATAAAAACTGTGAAGTAATATTTATTTTTGTTTTAATCCACGAAGCTTTGGCGCAATTTTTTATGTAACAGTGGATAACTCTACATACATTATCAAGCTGATATATCATGGGTAGAGGAAAAAGTTATAATGATGTAATAAGGTGGCAAGGTGCTTGTCAGTTGCAGGACATGTCATTGGGGCGCTAACTTAATACTACCGTTTTTGACTGTTGAGGCATACACAAGTGGGTAAATTGCCAAATGGAAATAAGGAAGCATTATCTCGTAAGTCTTCATTATATAGGGCTTCTAATCTACTTGGAGACTACATACGCCTTTGTGTACCCTATTCTCTGAATATTAGGCAGCTGAGGCCTCAATTACAATAATCCAAATAAGAAAGGAAAGGGTTTGGGCCTAAGGTGGAGATGACAGAGGTAAAGATGGGGGATAGATTTATGGTATATTTTGAAAATAGAAATGGCAGGCCTCACAGATAAACAGGATGTGGGAAGTGTTTCTTCTCTTTCCAGTTGGGAATATTGGAGGTACATTTCCATTTTCCTTCACTGCCTTTCATGGTCTTTCCTAAGGAAGGAGGAGGAGATCAAGTGATTGGTCAGGGCTCAATAGTCTTTAAACCCTCTTTTTCTTTTGGGTGGGGTGAGGGAACAAACTACAAAATAGTGTAGCAAACTACAAAATAGTGGTAGCTTAAATCACAGTAGAGGTTTATTTCTATCATGCATAGAAAATGTTCTTAGGTAGGCAGTCCAAGGCTGATTTAGTGATTTTGTTATAGTTTATGACCTATAGTTAACACCTTGGGTGCAGGCACAGCTGTCCCTCTGGTGTTCGTTATTCAGTCTGCTGTGTGGCGCTGTGCTGTGTCTTCTCAAGCATGTCTGTTCTTACTCCCTTCTAGTCCCTTGTTCACACTGGTCATGGTTACTTAAAAAAAATATTCTCCAAATAGTTCATTTGATTTACCTGAAGAGACTTAGAAGTCTAATTTTGGCCTACAGCTGTGGGGATGTTGGTGAGAAGCATTTCCAGTGAAGTTCCTTCCTCACTTTGATGTAAAAATGGCATCACCATTTTTACACTATATTGTATATATCTCATACTTCTCTCACTGGACTTTTTTGTTCAAAGCTACCCCTTCATCAGGTGACCATGAATATCTGCATCAAAAAGTAAAGCCACATAGAATTTCCAGTTGTTTTAAACGTGAGAAAAGAAAAGGTTGATGGAGATATTACCCCTCTTTGAAAGACACTAAAAATGAAACTAAAAACATCCACTAAAAGTTATGAAAAATGTATTGACTGACCTTTGAAGTTCAAGCAAACCCAAATAATGCAAGATAATTAAAGATGACAAGCAAAAAGCCCAAGAAAATGTATGAAGCTTGTCTAATGAGCATGTTTAAAATACATAATGTATCTTTATGAGTTATTGATGATCTTATAATTCATGAGTACTGAGAAAAACATAATAAGGAATGATTTGTAAAAGGTCATCAATAGCAAGTAAGAACACAACCAGTTCACTGCTATCTTGTAACTGATTAAAGTTCTAAGAAGAAAAGAGATAAACGGGGGAAAAGAGAAGGAGTAAACAGAAAGAGGTCTATACTCAGTTGAATAATGTCTCCCAACAACTCACCTACACTAAAAAGGACATGTCTGGATTTCTTGCTAAGAAACTCATAATGTGATGTAATCTGTTCTGTGGGCTATAACAGAATTCCTTAGACTGAGTAATTTATAATGAACAGAATGCCTGAGACTGGGTAATTTATAATGAACAGAAATCTATTGGCTCACAGTTCTGGAAGCTGGGAAGTCTAGGATCAAGGGTCTGGCATCTGACAGGGCCTTTTTACTGCATCATTCCATGGCAGAAGGGGAAAGACAGGATGAGAAAGAACAAGAAATTAAACTCACAGCCTCAAGGCCTTTTATAATCAGCATTAATCGATATATGATGGTGTATCCCTTATGGCTTAATCACCTCTTAAGTGTCCTACCATTTAATACTGTTAAAATGACAATAAATTTCAACAAAAATTTTGAAGGAGACATTCAAACCATAGCAGGGACTTATATAGAAATAGGAATTTTGCAAATGTAGTTAAAGTGAGGTTATATCAGATTAGGGTAGGTCCTAATTCAATATGACTGGTTTTTTTTTTTTTTTTAAGAAGAAGAAAGGACAGAGAGACACATAGGGAGGAAAGACCTGTGATGACAGAGGTAGAGATTGAGGGATGCAGCTTCAAGCCAAGGAACCACAAGAAGCTAGGAGACAGGCATGGAACTGATTCTTCCCAGAACCTCAGAGGTAGCATGGCCCTACTGACATCTTGTTTTAGTGTCTGATAAGAGCCTGTTTTCTGGCTTTTAGATGATCCCTTCATGCAGTGTCCTTGTGTGGTAGAAGGGTTGAAGGATCTCCTCAAGGAACTAATCTTATTCCCAGGGGCTTTGCCCTAATGACTTAATCACCTTCCAAATGCCCCACCTCCTAATATCATCATCTTGGGGGTTAGGATTTCATTGCATAAATAAATAAATATTACACTGACGACTAACTGGCAAAACATCACCCGATCAGCAAAATGTGAAGATTTGGGGCTATGGGAGAAAGTAGGACGGCAGATTGCCTCTGAAGAAAAAATTCCAAATCTTCTTTTGAAATTGAATTTAATAGAGATATGATAGTAACTACCACCAGTTAGGAGGGTTCTAGGGAAATTATTAAGATCAGGCATCTCTCTGATTCCAATCAGGAATAGATGTGTATATTCCGTTGTTGTCAGTTGCTTTTTCTCAGAATCCCTTACTGGGTGTTCACTGCCTTTAGGATATAGACAAAGATTTTTCATCATGGCCTTCAAGGAAAGGTAGCTTGGGCTGGGAGTGAGAAGGAGTGTTGAGACTGGAGAAACTGCTCCCTTTGAGCGCATTCCAACTAGGATCATCTTCAACAATGTCTTAGGTAATACATTGGCCTGATAATTATTAAAATTAATGAAATAAATAAAAGTATACCTTAGATGACACCATTTTTGTGCTTACTCCCCTGCCAACTAATGGCAAAGACTCAATCCTGGACCCAGCTTCACCCCAGACTAACTCTCAAGATTGAGTTGCTGGCAGTGCTTTGACCTTCAGGGCTTGCATCTGAGTTCCCCTGATTGTGACACAAGTCATCTGAAGTGGGCACTATGAGATACAGGCAGTGAGAAATTAACAGTGTGTGAGGAAGACAGGTTATAATCAGATTCATGTTTTGGGGAAATTATTGTATTAAACATGTTAAAAGAACGATAAATCTGGAAACACTTTAGAGAACGGATTTTGTAGGGTATAAACTAAAGACAGATCAGTTGAAAAAACAAAAGAAAGAGGATGAAAGACTAGGTCAGGACAAAGAAATATGACAGACTTGAGAGAAAATTTTGAAAGAAAAATACAGAGCTTTTAGTAAATATAAATATTGTTGATTGTGGATGATAGTTACTTTTTGTTTTAATCAATACTTCTGAATGCCAAACTAAAAAGATATTCGAGTTACAAATAATAACCCTTCCAAAATTATTTTGCATATGCCTTAATTTTCAGCATCTCCTTAATGATTTTGATCCCCTTGTAAACTTGAATATTCAATCTAAAAATTCTCCCATAGTCAAAAGGATTTTTAAGAACCAAGAAAAAAATCCAGGTGAGGTGGCTCACGCCTGTAATCTCAACACTTTGGGAGGCTAGAACAGGCAGACCACTTGAGGGAGTTTGAGACCAGCCTGCCTAATACAGTGAAACCCGTCTCTACTAAAAATACAAAAAAATTAGCTGGGCGTGGTGGTGGGCACCTGTAATCCCAGCTACTTGGGAGGCTGAGGCAGAAGAACCGCTTGAACCCAGGAAGCAGAGGTTGCAGTGGACTGAGATCATGCCACTGCACTCCAGCCTGGGAGACAGAGTGAGACTCCATCTTAAAAAAAAAAAAAAAAAAAAGAACCAAGGAAGGTGCTAAACAGATTTCTATTATTCACCAGTCAGAAGATTTTGTTAGATGATCCTTTGTCATTAATTTCCAAACTGACAATAATATTTAGACCAATTTATTTTTATTTTAGTCATCCCCCCCCCAAAAAAAGCTTAGGAATATAGCAATAGCAGACTCCTTCCTAATATTTTAATGACAAATTACTCCCTTATTCTCTTTCAAGGATATATATCAATTTAGCTTTTCCAGAAATATCTTTTAGGATAAAATGGTATTAGATTAGTTTCAAACATAATTTAATGATTCCAAATGGAGTTATTTATATAAAACTCTATCTCATCGAAATATAATTTTGACAATACATGGGAAAGAGCACCAGAATAAGAGTGAAAAATATTTAGTTATACATATGTCAGTGACTACGTCCCTAGGTTTGTGCTTTTCTCTTAATTGGATAAGAGTTTAGATTAGTTTATTTGTAAAGGTTCTTCCAAACATAACACTATTTAGCTATGATGTTCAAATATAGTATATGATATTTTGCTTACTTTGTGTTTGGGCTTAATTTTAAAACACAACACTTGAAAATTTCACAGAGAACTGTTAATTTTTTATTATAAAATGGTACATGCTTACGATGAACATTTTCTTATATTTTATCCTTCCCATATAAAATATAGGAAAATTAGGAGAAAAAAAATATTGTCAGTCCTCTCCATGTCTTAGGTGGTGAGGCATTTCCCAGTGTGGTAAAAGTTGTGGTTCTCTTACCTCCCCTTGCAAATTCAGTAAACTAATCTGACCATCCTTAAGAACTAATTGTCAAATTCTGACACACTTTGTTCTTCCATTTGATAAAGATTCTTTGCTTGACCAAACTTAAGTCAGGTTCCTGAATCTTCTTCCAGGTCCATCTGTGTACTTCCATGTAAAAACCCAGTTTTAGCAAGAACACTGCTCAGTCAGTTTAGCAAGAATCCCCCATCCTCTTTATTTGATCACTTTCACTATCTCGTTGATAAATGTAGGTCTGTTGCAGTAGCATAAAACAGACTCAGACAATAAATATATAATTGAGTTTCTCATTGTGTTAGTCTGTTTTGCACTGCTTTGCAAGAACACAACAGACTGGGTAAATTTTAAAAAATAGAGATTTATTTCTTACTGTTCTGGGGGCTAAGTCCAAGAACCAGGGGCATCTGATGAGGGCCTTCTTGTGTCATCCCATGGCAGAAGGCAGAAGGGCAAAAGAGTTCAAGAGAGCAAGAGTGGGTCAAACTCATTTTTATAACAAAGCCACTCAGGGGACAACTAACCTATTCTCACAATAATGATATTAATCCACTCATGAAGGCAGAGCTCTCATGACGTAATCACCTCTTAAAGGTCCCACCTCCCAACACTGCTGCATTGGGAGTTAAGTTTCCAACACATGAGCTTTGAGAGACACATTCAAACCACAGCATTCATCTTTTACCATCTCAGGCGATGTTCTTTCACCCTGGCCTGTCTTCAGCAAGAATCCCGTTAGATTGGTGAGGCCAGAATCTCCCTTGTTTCTGATGTTTCCTCTCAGTAATTTTCTCATGGTTTCTTTCCACCACCAACCCTCCCTGCTCCTTGGCTATAGATTCCCACTTGCCCATGATTTATGTGGATGTGAGCCCAGTGTTATACTGAGGTGCCTTTTCCCATATTGCAATAGTCTTGAATATAAGATATTATTAACACTTTTACTATGGCCCAGCTCTGCCTTTTCTTTGACACATTAAGGCATATCAGACAGAACTGTCTTCCTAAACTTCTAAGACTAAATACCCTAAAGAGCTCCCGCTGCTTGCCTGGTCTGCCTATCTCTGACCCATGCATCACCAGCGGAGATTTTATATCCAGAGCCTCTTAACAGCCCAGCCACCGAGTTTCCGATTCCTTCTCTCTGAGTTGGTCTTTAAGACCAGACTCATTGTTCAGTTTAATCTGATTACCCTGCTTATTGCCCAAATCAGCCTCTCAGACTAGTTCCTCTTTCTGTTCCGAAACAATGAGTTCTGCTTAAATACATGGATAATTGCCAGATTCCTTCCTGATGTTGGTGAAGAGAGTTTAGTGTTGTTGACTTTTGTCAGGACTACACTACGTACATTATTTCCTTGACTACAACAAATATATGGTACTCTAGAGAAACCTGTTATATGAACATCTATTACATGAACATCTATCTAGACTGTAAAAACCTGAATTTTAAAATCATATTCTTTATTATCAATGGTTTAACTATGAAAATCATGTTTAGATTATGATTTAATCTCAGTTCTTAGGAGAAATATAACTTTTATACTTAAAGGAACTAAATACACACACACACACTCACACACACACACACACACGCACACTTCCTTTTAACAGACTTATGTGGGCCTAAAAGAGTATAATTGCGAGCAATATGGCATAATAAAGGCTAATGTTAGCAGTAATAACAACTGAGAATTAAACAGTTTGTCACTGGGAAACCAAAATATGCCATCCTAAAATATGTTTCTTTGGCATATTTTCGTATGGCTATTCAGAGGGGCTGCAGACACAAGTAGCTCTGAAAAGCTGTCCTTTTGCGGAGGAGATTTGCATCTGTAGAGGAAATCTATATTAGTGAAGTAAACAGCAGATGCAAACAGGCTTTCTTGAAGGCCTCCTTATCTGCCTTATCCAAATCTAGGAAAGATCAACTCACAGGAAAAGGAGACTAAAGTCCTGACACTTTTACAGAATTGACGGAGAAACTGTTAGCATAGGTTACCATCTGTTCTTTCCAGGGCTGCCACATAAGAGTCTTTATCTGAATAACAAGACAGCCTTTGTTCAGCATACCTTTCTTCCCTTACCCTCTCATAGCCTGTCACCACCCCTACCAAAGAGCTCCAAACCTCTATTCTTTTCTGTATGGCATAAAACCTTCAATCTTCTGGCCTCTTTTTTTGAGTGTCATGTTTTGTGTGGCTTCTGTGCATATGTGCACATTAATAAATGTATATGTCTGTTCTCCTGCTAATCTGTCTATTGCCAGTTTATTTCGGCAGACTTAAAGACTCAAACCTTCAGAGAGGGAGGGAGAAATTCCCTTGGCCCCTACATCACCATTATAATGCTTTTAACTCATAGAGAGGCAAGTTCAGAACAAAGTACTCTTAAGGCTACAGATCACAAATTTTAGTATGGCAACTCATTGTGTAAAAACTAAGTAGCAGGAGGATCAGATCATGTTCTGGACTCCGGTAGTAGTTACGTCTACTTCTTTCATGGCAGTTATCTTCTTGCCTTGTTAAATAGTAATCTTTTTGTCTGGAGTAGTAGTTATATACTTTTTCTCCGTGTGTATACTTATTTATTGAGAGTAGGGACCAACTCAACTTTGTATCGACTGTGCCCCTGCCCTCCCAGCCTAATTTAGAGTTCAGATTGTTAGTTTGATGACTGAGTGCTCCATTGAGCAATGCAAGGGGAGGCAGAGGATACAAGTGCAGCAGTAAATGTAAATGCATGTGTATGTTAGGCATGGATATGTGTTATTTTTACATTAGATCTTCAAGTTCCTTCCTAGTTTATATGAAAGTGTTTCTTATTCAAGTATCTAAGTATTATATAATCCCTTCATAAAACTTAAAAAAAAAAAGTCCTCATCTATCCCTGATGCTAATTTCAATACTTTTTATTAGACTGTTACTTAGGACTTGGGGCGAAGCAAGATAGCAGAATAGAAGGCTCCACTGATCATCCCCACTACAATAACACCCATTTGACAACTAGCTACATATACAAAAATGCACCTTCATAAGAACCAAAAATCAGGTAAGCACACACAGTACCTGGTTTTAATATCATTTTGCTGAAAAAGGCACCGAAGACATAGGAAAGCCAGTCTTGAATTGCCAAAGCCATCTTTCCCACACCCCCAGCAGCAGTGATGTGCTACGGAGAGCATTTCTGTGTACTGTGGAGAGAGAGCAGCAGCAGTTGAGAGGCATTGAACTCAGAGCTGCCCTATTATATCAGAAAACAAAACTGAACAAAACTTAGCTGATGCCTGCCCATAGAGGGAACATTTAAACCAGGCTTAGCCCGTGTGGAATTGCAAATCCCAATGGTCCAAACTTGAGTTTCTGCAAGCCTCCCCATTGCAGGCTAAGGTTCTCTGGGGCCCTAAATATACTTGAAAGGCAGTCTAGCCACAACAACTGAACACCTATACAAATCCTAGTGTTGAACTAGGCCCAGAGACAGTGGGCTAGGGAGGGCACACAAACTACTGAGACACCGCCTGGGTGGCTAAGGGAGTGCTGATATCACCATTCTTCTAACACCCCAGACCACACAGCCCACAGTTCCAAAAGAGACCGCATCCGTCCACTTGAGGAGAGAAGGAAGGACTTTGTCTTGCATCTTGGATACTAGCTCAGTAGAGCAGAAAAGGGAACTGATCAGAGTTCAGTTCCACAGTTCCAGGCCCCAGCTCTGGATGGCCTCTAGATATACCTGGGCCAGAAGGGAGCTCCTTGCCTTGAAGGGCAGGACTCAGTCCTGGCAGGATTCATCACTTGCTAACTGAAGAGTTCGTGGGCCCTAAATAACCAGGAGCAATGTCCAAGTACTACATTGAGGACCCTGGGTGAAACTCTTGAGACTTGCTGGCTTCAGGTGAGACTCAGCACATTCCCAGCTATAGTGGCTACGGGGAGAGCCTCCTTCCACTTGAAAAAGGAGGGAGAAGTAAAAGGGACTTTGTTTTGCCCCTTAGATACCAGCTTGGCCACAGGGAAATTGAGCATCAAGAGGGCTCTTGAAGTTCCCAATTCCAGGACTTGGTTCTTGGATGGCATTTCTGGACCTGCCCTGGGCCAGATGGCAGCCCTCTACCCTGAAAGGTGAGTCCCAGACCAGACAGCATTCACTATAAGCTGGCTGAAGAGCCCTTGGGCCTTAAGGGAACAATGATAGTAGTCTGACAATACTCCCCATGGGCCTGTGGTAGCAATGGCTACACGTTGAGGCTCCTCTGCCTTTGGGAAAAGAACAGTGGGAAGGACTGTGTTTTGTGGTTTGAGTACCAGCTCAGCCATAGTAGAATGGAACACCAGGTAGACTTCTAAGGTTTTTGACTCTAGTCCCTAGTTTCTGGACAGCACCTCTGGACCCACTCAGGGTCTGGGGAAACTTCTACTCTGAAGAGAAGGACGCAAGCTTAGCTGGCTTTGCCACTTGCTGATTATAGAGCCCAATGGCCTGGAGTGAACATAGGTCATAGCCAGGGAGTTGTTACAGCAGGCCTTAGGCAAGATTCAGTGCTGTGCCAGCTTCAAGACTGACCTAGCACAGTCTTACTAGTTGTGGCCACAGAAGTGCTTGTGTCACTCCACCCCTAGCCCCAAGCGGCTTAAAGCAGAGAGACTCCATTTGGGAGAAGGTAAGGGAAGAGAACAAGAGTTCTCTCTTGTTCTGGTACTCCAGGGAATCCTTCTGTATCTTGTCCAAGACCATCAAGGTGGGATCTCTATGAATCTGCAAGAACTACAGTATTGCTGGGCTTGGGATGCCTCCTAAAAGAGAGACAACTTAGATCATAACACCCAAGTCCTTTTGAATACCTGGAAAGTGTTCTCAAGAAGGACAGGTACAAAAAAGTCCAGGCTGAGAATACTGCAATAAATACCTAACTCTTCAATACTCATATACAAATGAACATCTGCAAGTATCAAGACCATCCAGGAAAACATGACCTCCCCAAATGAACTAAAATATGACATCAGGGACAAGTCCTGGAGAAATATAGATATATGATCTTTCAGACAGAGAATTCAACATAGCTGTTTTGAGGAAACTCAAAGAAATTCAGATGATACAGAGATGGAATTCAGAATTCAGTCATACAAATTAAACAGAGATTGAAATTATTAAAATGAATCAAGCAGAAATTCTAAAGCTGAAAAGTATAACTGGCATACTGAAGAATGCATCAGTATCTTTAAATAGCAGAATTAATCAAGCAGAAGAAACAATTAGTGAGCTTAAAGAAGGCAATTTGAAAATACATAGTCAGAGGAGACAAAAAAAAAAGAATAAAGAATAAAAAACAACGAAGCATGCTTACAAGATCTAGGAAATAGTCTCAAAGAGGCAAATCTAAGGGTTATTCACCTTAAAGAGGAGGTAGAGAAAGCGATCGGGATAGAAAGTTTATTCAAAGGGATAACAACAAAGAGCTCCCCAAGCCCAGAGAAAGATATCAATATTGAAGTATAAAAAGGTTATAGAACACCAAGCAAATTAAACCCAAGGAAGACTACATTAAGTTGTTTAATAATTAAACTCCCAAAGGTGAAAGATAAAAAAAAGGATCTTAAGAAAAGCCAGAGTAAAAAACAACATACAATGGAGCTCCAATATGTCTGGCAGAAGACTTTTCAGTTGAAACCTTATAGGCCAGGTGGGAGCAGCATAACTTTAAATATGTCATACTTTAAATATATACAATTCTAGGGTATAAAAAATTACCCTAAAATAGTATATCTGGTGAAAATATCCTTTAAGTATGAAATAAAGATCTTCCCAGAATACAGAGGACAAGATGGCTGATAAGACCTTCCCAGAATACAGAGGACAAGATGGCTGCCTAGACATAGACAAGTGGAACAGCTTCCATGGAGGGGCTGAGATGACTGGCACACTTTTAACAGATCTTCAGAGGGAAGGAACTGAGGGTGGATGGAGGAAAGATAGAGAAGCTGGGCTGAACGGGAAGAAAGCTGTGAACCCAGCATGGGCTGCTGCACACTGGGACTCATTTTTGAACCACGACAGCTTGGAGGGAACCAGTAAGATGAACTGGCGAGGAGCAACCTGCTCTTGCTACACACCTCTGGGATCCTGGCAGGAGTGGACCCCTTCTGCTACCATGGACACTTAAGGTGTCAGAGAGAGCTGCTTAGAGAAGTGGTAGGGACAGCATGCCACCTGATGTGGAGCCCAGAGAGTTTGGTGTGGGAACATCTATAGTGGAGTATGGCCAGGGATGGCCATCCTCCTAGGTTTGACTTGCTCCCACAAGAGACTTTAGCACTAGGTGAACTGTCAGACCTAATCTCTGCATGGTGGTCTTGTACATCAGATGGGGCTGGCCTAGCCTAAGCACCCCATGGTTTGCTGGCCTCTCCTGGGTCCCCATCCTGGCCACACCCACTTACAGAACAGTCTTGGATTTCCTGGGGGCCCACATCATAGCTTCTGCACCAGAGGACCATGCCTGAGCAGTGGAGAGGTCCAGCTAGGCAGCTCCTACAGCCCTGCAACAGCCCACATGCTCCCTCCTCATACTGCAGCTTCCTCTAGATCCAGAGCAATTCCCCACGTTGCTTTTCTGGTACATGTATGCACAGGCAGGTTTTGCTGTACTTGTCTCCCCGAGCACATGGATAGTCAGTCTGCCTCTCTCCACCTGCCAATAACTATTGCAGATGGACCCTTTTGGGAATGGGGCCAGCAAGCCCCACTCCCACCAGCACCCTGCTTTTGCACTAACACAACACAAAGAACAGCGGATCTTCCCACAACCTAAGTGATCATTCCTGCTTGCAGGGCACAGAGAAGACTCCCAGACCTGCACTTGCCAGCCCCCAATCTTCAAGCCAACACCACATCCAGTACATCCGGTGTACACACTGTCTCCAGCAGGGTCCCCTCACCAGCTGCATTGCGTCCACAACTGTGGTGAATGCCCATAGTAAGGAAGGAACCCCTGAATCTGTTAGCACTCTGCTAAAGCTACCATACCTTGGCCCTCCCAGCACAGTGGGCCAGAGTACCAAGTCAAGGACTAATACAAATCCCCCAGAGTTACAGTGTGCAGTCTTGGAGTTGGGAGCTGAGTGTCGACCCTCTAAAATCCCCCAGAAATGAAACTAGTCAGTTGAATCCACTTTATACTATAATCAAACCTTCAAAGTCATCAAATAGGATAAAAGAAAAAGACATCCAAAGGTGAGCAACCTCTTCAAAGATTGAAGGTAGATAGGCCCACAGAGATGAGAAAGAATCAGCACAAGAATACTGAAAACTCAAAAGCCACAGTGCTGTCTTTTCTCCAAATGACCATATCACCTCTTCTGTAAGAGTTTGTAACTAGGCTAGATGGCCAAAATGACAGAAACTGAATGCAGAATATGGCTGGGAATGAATATCATTGAGCTACAGGGTACATTGAAACCCAGTACAAGGAAGTTAACAATTAGGATAAAACAATGCAGTAGCTGACAGACAAAATAGCCAGTATGAAATACTGTAACCAACCTGATAGACTTTTAAAAAAAACAAGAATTTTATAATGCAAGCGCAAATATTCATAACAGAATAGATCAAGTGGGGGAAAGAATCTCAGAGCTTAAAGATCATCTTTCTGAGATAAGGCAGGCAGACAAGAAAAGAGAGAAAAGAATGAAAAGGAATGAACAAACCTCCAAGAAATATGGGATTATATAAAGACACCAAATCTACAACTGATTGGTTTCCCTGAAAGATATGGAAAGAATGGAATCAAGTTGGAAAACATATTTCAGGATATCATCCAGGAGAGCTTCCCCAACCTAGCTATAAAGGCCAACATGCAAATTCAGGAAATGCGGAGAAACCCAGTGAGATACTTCATGAGAAGATCATCCCCAAAACATATAATCATCAGATTCTCCAAGGTCAAAATGAAAGGAAAACTCTTAAGGCAGCTAGAGAGAAAGGTCAGGTCACCTACAAAGGGAAGCCTGTTAGACTAACAGTGACATTCTCAGCTGAAATCTTTTAAGCCAGAAGAGATTGGAAACCAGTATTCAACATTTTTTTTAAAAAAGAAGAAATTCCAAATCAAAATTTTATATCCAGCCAAACTAAAATTCATAAGTAAAGGAGAAAGAAGACCCTTTTCAGATAAGCAAATGCTGAGGGAATTTTTTACTATCAGATATGCCTTACAAGAGCTCCTGAAGGACACACTAAATATGGAAAGGAAAGACCACAACCAGCCACTACAAAAAGCACACTAAAGTACACAGACCAGTGACACTATAAAGCAACCACATAAACAAGTCTGCAAAATAACCAGCTAACATCATGATGGGACCAAATCCACACATATCAGTATTAACCTTAAATGTAAATGAGTTTAATGCCCCAATTAAAAGACATAGAGTGGCCCCACTGGATAAAGAACCAAGACCCATTGGTACGCTGTCTTCAAGAGACACATCTCACATCCGGTGACATACAGGCTCAAAATAAAGGGTTGAAGAAAAATCTACCAAGCAAATGGAAAATGAAAGAGCAGGGATAGCAGTCCTTAGTTCTTGACAAAACAGAATTTAAACCAACACTGATCAAAAAAGATAAAGGTATTACATAATGGTAAAGGGTTCGATTCAACAAGAAAATCTATCCTAAATATATATCCACTCAACACAGGAGCAGCCAGATTCATAAAGCAAGTTCTTAGAGACCTTGAAAGAGACTTAGACTTTTACACAATAATAGTGGGAGACTTAACACCCCACTGACACTATTAGACGGATCATCAAGATAGAAAATTAACACAGATAATCAGGGCCTGAACTCAGAACTGGATCAAAGGTACGTGATAGATATCTGCAAAATTCTCTAACCCAAAACAGTAGAATATACATTCTTCTCATCATCACATGGCACATAGTCTAAAATCAATCACATAATCAGTGGTAGAACACCCCTGAGCAAATGAAAAGGAATGAAAATCATAAAAATCTAGTCTCTGCCCAAAAGCTTATTAAGCTACTAAACAACTTCAGTAAAATCTCAGGATACAACATCAATGTGCAAAACTCACTAGCATTCCTATACAACAACAACAGTCAAGCTGAGATCCAAATCAGGAACATAATTCATTCACAATTACCATCAAAAGAATAAAATACCTACAAATACAGCTAAATAGAGAATTGAAAGATCTCTACAAAAAGAACTATAAGACACTACTCAAATAAATTAGAAATGACACAAACAATTGGAAAAACCTTCCATGCTCATGGATAGGAAGAATCAATATCACTAAAATGGCCATACTGCCCAACATAATTTACAAATTCAATGCTATTCCTATTAAACTGCCACTGAGGTTCTTCACAAAACTAGAAAAAAACTATTTTAAGATTCATATAGAACCATAAAGAGCCCAAATACCCAAGAGCCCTGATCAAAAAGAGCAAACCTGGAGGCATGATGCTACATGACTCCAAACTGTACTACAGGGCTACAGCAACCAAAACAGCATGGTAATGGTACAAAAACAGACACAAACCAAAGGAACAGAATAGAGAACCCAGAAATAAGGCCACCCATCTACAACTATCTGATCTTTGATGCAGCCAACAAAAACAAACAATGGGGAAAGGACTCCTTATTCAATTAATGGTGCTGGGATAACTGGCTAGCCTTATGCAGAAGATTAAAACTGTATTTCTTCCTTACACCATATATAAAAATTAAATCAAGATATATTGAAGACATTTAGTAAAACCCAAACCTATAAAAACCATGGAAGACAACCTAGGCAATACTATTCAGGACATAAGCATGGGCAAACATTTTATGATGAAGCAATTACAACAAAAGCAAAAATTGACAAATAGGATCTAATTAAAGAGTTTCTGCATGGCAAAAGAAACTCAACAAAGCAAACAGATAACCTACAGAATGGAAGAAAATTTTTGCTGACTATGCGTCCAATAAAGGTCTAATATCCAGTTTCTACAAGGAACTTAAATTTACAACAGAAAAGAAACAAACCCATTAAAAAGTGGGCAAAGGACATGAAGAGGAACTTTTCAAAAGAAGCATATTTGCAACCAGCAAACATATTTTTAAAAGCCCAGAATCACTGATCACTAGAGAAATGCACATCAAAACCACAACGAGATATCACCTCACCCCAGTCAGAATGGCTATTATTAAAAAGTCAAAAAAAAAAATGCTTGCAAGGTTGTGAAGAAAAGGAAATGCTTATACACTGTTTTTGGAAGTGTAAATTAGTTCTATCGTTGTGAAAAAATAGTGTGGCAAGTCCATAAAGATGTAAAGACAGAAATGCCATTCAACCCAACAATCCCATTACTGGGAATATACCAAAAGGAATATAAATTGTTCTATTATAAAGACACATGCCTATATATATTGATCACAGTGCTATTAACAATAGCAAAGACATGGAATCAACTAAATGCCCATCGATGATAGACTGGATAAAGAAAATATGGTGCATATATACCCATGGAATACGATGCAGCCATAAAAAAGAATGAGAGTATGTTCTTCACAGTGACATGGATGGAGCTAGAGGCCATTATCCTTAGCAAAAACAGAAACAGAAAAGCAAATACTGCATATTCTCACTTATACGTGGGAGGTAAATGATGAGAACATGTGAACACCTAGAGGGGAACAACACACAATGGGGTCTATCTGAGGATAAAGGCTGGGAGGAGGGAGAGAATCAGGAAAAATAACTAACGGATACTAGGCTTAATACCTGGATGATGAAACAATCTGTGCAACAAAACCCCATGTAACAAGTTTACCTATGTAACAAACCTGTATACCCCTGAACTTCAAGACCTGCCAGGTGAGGAGAGAGACAGCATTAGAGAAAAAAAGCTAATATGCATGCTAAGCTTAATACCTAGGCGGTGGGTTGATAGGTGCAGCAAACCACCATGACACACGTTTACCTAAGTAACAAACCTACACATCTTGCACATGTAGCCCAGAACTTAATAATAATAATAAGACCTTTCCAGGGGAGAAAAAAGTGTAGGGATTTTATCCACACCAGACCTGTCCTATAAGAAATTTTAAAGGAGTACTTCAATCAGAAAGAACAAAATTAATAAACAATAAATAATCACCTGAAGATACAAAATTCACTGGTACTAATAAATACACAGGAAAACACAGAGTATTATACTCTTTAACTACAATATGTAAACTACTCTTATCCTAAGTAGAAAGACTAAACAATGAACCAATCAAAAATAATAACTACAATAACTTTTCAAGACATAGTACAATAAGATAGAAACAAAAAAATGTTAAAAAGCAGGGGGACAAAGTTATGGTGTAGAGTTTTTACTGGTTTTCTTTGGCTTGCTTGTTTGTTTATGTACATAGTGTTAAATTGTTATCAGGTTAAAAGAATGAGTTACAAGATAGAATTTGCAATCCTCATGGTAACCTCAAACCAAAAAACATGCAACAGATACAGAAAAAAATAAAAAGCAAGAAACTAAATCATATCACCAGAGAAAATCACCTGCACTAAAAGCAAGACAGAAAGGAAAAAAAGAAGAGAGAAGACCACACACACACACACACACACACATATACACACACACACACACAAATCAGAAAACAAGTAACAAAATGGCAGGAGTAAGTTCTTTCTTATCAGTAATAACATTGAATGTAAATTGACTAAACTCTCTAATTAAAATATGTAGTGTGGCTGAATGAATATAAAAACAAGATCCAATGATCTTTTGCCTACAAAGAAGACATTTCACCTGTAAAGAAACATATATAGTGAAAATAAAGAGATGGAAAAAGATATTCCATGCCAATGGAAACCAAAAAAAAGAGCAGAAATGGCTATAAATTTCAAGACAAACTATAAGAAGAGACAAAGAAAGTCAATATATAATTAAAAAGGGGTAAATACAGAAAGCAGATATAATGATAGTAAACATTTATGAACCCAACACTGGAACACCCAGATATATAAAACAAATATTATTAGAACTAAACAGAGAGATAGATCCCCCAATACAATAGCTAAAGACTTCAACACTCAAATTTGAGCATTAGACAGATCTTCCAGATGGAAAAGTCAACAAAGAAACACTGAACTTAATTTGCACTGTCAGAAAAATGGACTTAATAGAGATTTACAGAACATTTCATCCAAAGGTTGCAGAATACATATTCTTTTCTGCAGCACATTGATCATTCTCAAGGATAAACCATGTGTTAGGTCACAAAATAAGACTGAAAACATTTTCTAAAATTGAAATACTATCAAGGATCTTCTCTGAACACAATGTAATAAAATGAGACATTAATAACAAGAGGAATTTTTTTAAATACATGAAATTCATGAAAATACAAATACATAAAAATTCAACAATATGTTTCTGAATGACCGGTAGGTCAATGAAGAAATTAAGAGGAAAATTGAATATTTTCTTGAAAGAAATGATAATGGAAACAAAACATACCAAAACCTGTGGGAAACAGCAAAACAGTACAAAGAGGGAAGTTTATAAGTGCCTAAATCAATAAAGAAGAAAAGCTTCAAATAAACAACCTACGGATGCATCTTACAAGAGCAAACCAAACCCAAAATTAATAGAAGAAAATAAATAATAAAGATGGAGCAGAAATAAGTGAAATGAAGAAAACAAGACAAAAGACTAATGAAACAAAAAGTTGATTTTTGAAAAGTTAAACAAAATTAATACTTTTTAGTGGACAATAAAAGAAAGATTCAAATAAAATGAGAGATGAAACGGACTATAACTGATATTGTAGAAATTCAAAGGATCACGGATGGGTACTATGAGCAAAAAAAATATGCTAATAAATTGGAAAATATAGAAGAAATGGAAGTATTCCTATACATCCACAACTTACCAAGATTGAATCAGGAAGAAATCCAAAACCTGAACAGACCAATTACAAGTAAAGAGATTGAAGCTGTAATAAAAAGTCTCCCAGTGGAAAAAAAAAACCCAGGACCTGTTGACTTCACTGCTGAATTCTATGATACATTTAAAGAACTGATACCGAAACCTCTTCAAATTACTCTGACAAATAGAAGAGAAGGGAATATCTCGAAACATTATATGAGTAAGGCCAGTATTACTGTGATACTAAAACCAAAAAGAGACAAATAATGAAAGGAAAGAAGGGAGGGAGGGAGGGAGGAAAACTATAGGCCAATATATCTGATGAATATTGATGTAAAAATCCTCAACAAAATACCAGCAAACAAGATTCAACAATATGTGAAAAAGATTATTTATCATGACCAAGTGCAATTTATCTTTAGGCTGTGTATTAGTCTGTTTTCATGCTGCTGATAAAGACATACCTGAGACTAGGCAACTTACAAAAGAAAGAATTGTACAGTTCCACATGGCTGGGGAAGCCTCACAATCACGGCAGAAGGCAAGAAGGAGCAAGTCACCTCTTACATGGATGGCAGCAGGCAAAAAGAGAACTTGTGCAAGGAAACTCCCATTTTTAAAACCATCAGATCTCATGAGACCCATTAACCATCATGAAAACAGCATGGGAAAGACCCACTCCCATGATTTATTCATTTTCCACCAGGTTCCTCCCACAATGCATGGGAACTATGGGAGCTATGAGATGAGATTTGGGTGAGGACAGAAGCCAAACCATATTATTCCACCCTTGCCCCTCTCAAATCTCATATCTTCAGATTTCAAAACAAGTTAGGCCTTCCCAACAGTTTCCCAGAGTCTCAACTCATTTCAGCATTAACTCTAAAGTCCACAGTCCAAAGTCTCATCCAAGACAAGGCAAGTCCCTTCTGCCTATGAGCCTGTAAATTCAAAAGCAATTTAGTTACTTCCTAGACACAATGGGGGAACAGACATTGGGTAGATATAGCTGTTCCAAATGGGAGAAATTAGCCAAAATGAAAGGGCTTCAGGCCCCATGCAAGTCTGAAATCCAGCAGGACAGTCAAATCTTAAAGCTCCAAAATGATCCTCCTAGACTCCATGTCTCACATCCAGGTCATGCTGATGCAAGAGGGGGGTTCCCATGGTTTAGAGCAGCTCCATCACTGTGGTTTTACAGGGTATAGCCCCCCCCCACCCAGCAGCTTTTGTGGACTGGGATTGAGTGTCTGCACTTTTCCAGGCACACAGTGCAAGCTATTGGTGGATCTACCATTCTGGGGTCTGAAGGACAGTGGCCCTCTTCTCACAGCTCCACTTGGTGGTGCTCCAGTAGGGACTCTGTGTGGGAGCTCTGATTCCACATTTCCCTTCCATGCTGCCCTAGCAGAGGTTCATCATGAGGGCCCCACCCCTGCACCAAACTTCTGCCTGAGCATCCAGGTGTTTCCATACAACTTCTGAAATCTAGGCAGATGTTCCTAAACTTCAATTATTCTGTGCACCTACAGACTCAACACCACGTGGAAGCTGCCAAGGTTTGGTGCTTCCACCCTCTAAAGCAACAGCCTAAGCTGTACCTTGGCCCCTTTTAGCCATGGCTGGAACAGCTGGGACATAGGGCAATAAGACCCTAGACTGCACATAGCAGAGGGGCTTTAGGCCTGGCCCCCCAAAACATTTTTTTCTCCTAGGTCTCTGGGTCTGTGGTGGGAGGGGCTGCCAGAAATGTCTCTCACATGCCCTGGAGACATTTTCCCCATTGTCTTGGTGATTAACATTTGGCTTCTCATTACTTATGCAAATTTCTGCAGCCAGCTTGAATTTCTTCTCAGAAAATGTGATTTTCTTTTCTATCACATTGTCAGGCTGGAAATTTTTCAAAATTTTATGCTCTGCTTCCCTTGTAAAACTGAATGCCTTTAACAGTACCCAACTCACCTCTTGAATGCTTTACTGCTTAGAAATTTCTTCCATCAGATACCCTCAATCATCTCTCTCAAGTTCAAAGTTCCACAAATCTCTAGTGCAGGGGCAAAGTGCCACCAGTGTCTTTGCTAAAACATAACAAGAGTCAGTTCCTAATAAGTTACTCATCTTCATTTGAGACCACCTCAGCCTGGACCTTATTGTTTGTATCACTATCAGCATTTTAGGCAAAGCCACTCAACAAGTCTATGGGAAGTTCCAAACTTTCCCACATTTTCCTATCTTCTTCTGAGCCTTCCAATCTGTTCCAATCTCTGCCTGTTTCCCAGTTCCAAAATCTCGTTCACATTTTTGGGTATCTCTTCAGCAGTGCCCCTCCCTACTGGTACCAATTTACTGTATTAGTCCATTTTCAAACTGCTGATAAATACATACCTGAGACTAGGCAATTTACAAAAGCAAGAGATTCTCTGGACTTGCAGTTCCACATGGCTTGGGAGGCCTCACAATCATGGCAGAAGGCAAAGAGGAGCAAGTCACATCTTACGAGGATGGTAGCAAGCAAAAAGAGTACTTGTGCAGGGAAACTCCCCTTTTTAAAACTATTGGATCTCACGAGACCCATTCACTATCATGAGAACAGCATGAGAAAGATCCACCCCATGATTCAATCATTTTGCATCAGGTCCCTCCCACAACACACGGGAATTATGGGAGCTACAAGATAAGATTTGGCCGGGGACACAGAACCAAACCATATTGGGATGCAAGGATGGTTCAAAGTTCACCCAATAAATCAATGTGATACAATAGAATGAAGACCAAAAAAAAAATTATCACTTCAATTGATGCTGAAAAAGCATTTGATAAAATTCAACATCGCTTTATGATAAAAACCCTCAAAAACTGGGTATAGAAGGAACATACCTCAACATAATAAGAGCCATAAATGACAGATCCACAACTAGTATCATGCTTAATAGGGAAAAACTGAAAGGGTTTCCTGTAAGATCTGGAACATGACAAGAATGCCCGCTTTTACCACTGTTATTCAACATAGTACTGGAAGTCCTAACTAGAGTAACCAGGTAAGAAAGACATAAAGGGCATCCAAATTAGAGGAAGAAGTCAAATTATCCTTCTTTACAAATGATATTATTTTATATTTGTAAAAACCTAAATACTCCACCAAAAAACTATTCAAACTGATAATTCAATAAATTTGCAGGATACAAAATCAACACAGAAAAATAAGTAGCATTTCTATATGCTAACAGTGAACAATCTGAAAAAGAAATTTAAAAAGTAATCCCATTTTCAATAGCCACAAGTAAAATTGAATACCTAGGAATTTACCAAACAAATAAAAGATCTCTTTAATGAAAACTATAAAACACTGATGCAAGAAATTGAAGAAGACACAAAAATTTAAATATATCCCACATTCATGGGTTAGAAGAATCAATATTTTTAAATATCCATATTATATAAAGCAATCCATAGACTGAATGTAATGTCTATCAGAATATCAATGACATTCTTCGCAGAAATAGAAAAAAAAATCCTTACATTTATATGTAATCACAAAAGTTCCAGAATAAACAAAGTTATCCCAAGCAAAAAGAACAAAACTGGAGGAATCACATTACTTGACTTCAAATTATATTACAGTAAGCAAATCAGCTTGGTACTGGCATAAACACAGATACTTAGACAAATGTAACAAAACAAAAAACTCAGAAACAAATCCACATACCTACAATGAACAAATTTTCAACAAAGGTATCGAGAACATACACTGGGGAAGATAGTCTCTTCAATAAATGGTGCTGAGAAAACTGGATATCTATATGCAGAAGAATGAAACTAGACCCCTGTCTCATGCTATATACAAAAATCAAATCAAAATAGATTAAAGACTTAAATCTAAGACCTGAAACTATGATACCACCAAAAGGAAACTTTGGTGAAACTCTTCAGGACATTGAGCTGGATGAAAATTTCTTGAGTAGTACCTCACAAGCACAAGCAACCAAAGCAAAAATGAACAAACAGGATCATATCAAGTTAAAAGGCTTCTGAATAGTAAAGGAAACAATCAAAAAAGTGAACAGGTAACTCACAGAATGGGAGAAAATATTTGCAAACTACCCATCTGACAGGGGATTAAAAACTAGAATATATAAGGAATTCAGACAACTCTACAGGGGAAAAAAATTTAATCATAAGATTTTAAAATAGGCAAAAGATCTGAACAAATATTTCTCAAAAAAAGGCAAACAAATGGCAAACAAGCATATGAAAAGGTATTCAACATCATTGATCATCAGAGAAATGCAAATCAAAACTACAATGAGATGCCATCTTACCCCAGTTAAAATGGCTTATATCCAAAAGACAGGCAATAACAAATGCTGGCAAGGATGTGGAGAAAAGGGAACCCTGGTACACTGTTAGTGAGAATGTAAATTAGTACAACTACTATGGAGAGCAGTTTGGAGATTCCTCAAAAAACTAAACATAGAGCTACCATATAATCCAGCAATCCCACTGCTGGATATACACCCAAAAGAAAGAAAATCAGCTATATGAAAGATATCAAAGAGATATCTGCACTGCCATGTTTGTTACAGCACTGTTCACAACTACCAAAATTTGGAAGCAACCTAAGTGTCCATCAACATGTGAATGGATACAACAATGTTTTACCTATACACAATGAAGTATTAATACTACTCAGCCATAAAAAAGAATGAGAGCCTGTCATTTGCAACAATATAGATGGAAATGGAAGTCATTTTGCCGAGTGAAATAACCCAGACATAGAAAGACAAACATCATATGTTCTCATTTATTTGTGAGATCTAAAAATCAAAACAATGAAACTCATGGATATAAGGAATAGAAGCATGGTTACCAGAGGCTAGGAAGGGTAGCAGAGGGTTGTGGGTAGAGCTGGGGATGGTTAATAGGTACAAAAAATAGAAAGAATGACTAAAACCTGGTATTTGATAGCACAAGAGGGTGACTAGAGTCAATAATAATTTAACTGTACATTTAAAAATAACTAAGGGTATAATGGGATTGTTTTTAACACAAAGGATAAGTGCTTGAGGGCATAGATAATGCATTTTACATGATGTGCTTATTATGCATTGCACACCTATATCAAAACATCTCATGTCCCCCATAAATATATTCACCTGAGTACCCACAAAAATTAAAATAAAAAATTTAAAAGATAAAATACCTGTTTGTCAATCCACCAAAAAAGAATGTTACTTAAACATATTCAACTTAAACCAACTATGAATCCTTATGCTTATAATATGCAAGTAGTAAAATTTCAAATTAAAAACAAACCAAATTTCAAAATCAGCAAAATTCAAATGAACATGAATTAAAGCTGAATTATGATATGTTCTGCTCAAAATAGATTACTTCTTCACAATATGACATGCTACTGATATAAATGACACTCTGTATTTCCTTGTCTGACACCTATAGCCCACTGTAGACTCACAGCTAGTGGGCTACTGTCTAGAACATTCACATATGTTTGCCTCTATAAATTGGATTGTATGCCTGCCAAGAGTTTGTTGTCTTCCTGTATTTCCACCACAAATATGTTATGCCAGTTGTACTTGTTAATTTAAATATGAAATTTAATTAAATATTTCACAAACTGATAAATAATTATGAGAAGAAAGAGAAGGGTTGCTTCCATTTAAAAAATCTGTAGTATGCCTTGGAAAAAATTGAATGGTTAAATTGTCATATTATGTATAGATGAGAAAAATACAAAATATTACCTCCCCCAAAATTTAAAAATCTGAGATGTAATTATTGTTTCACAATGGATTTAAGTTCTCGCTCCATTTGAAAGAAACAGTGGTATTATGGGTATGAATTGTTTAAAAAATAGATTATGGAATCTAGACATCGGGCCCACATAAAAGACCTTGGCCCTGTATCAAAATGCAAGTAAATAAGGGTACATTTAAATGACTTACATTTTTTTTTTCTTGAGACAGGAGTTTCACTCTGGTTGCCCAGGCTGGAGTACAACGGCCGAGTGTCGGCTCATCACAACCTCTGCCTCCTAGGTTCAAGCAATTCTCCTGCCTCAGCCTACTGAGTAGCTGGGATTACAGGCATGCACCACTACCATGACCAGCTAATTTTGTATCTTTAGTGGGGATGGGGTTTCTCCATGTTGGTCATACTGACCTCGAATTCCAGACCTCAGCTGATCCACCCTCCTCAGCCTCCCAAAGGGATGAGATCACAGGTGTGAGCCACCACACCCACCTAAATGACTTACACTTAAATGCTTAAGATAAATAGTACATTGTCAATGTTTTTTATTAACACAACCAAACTTTCATTTGTTCAGTGCCATTTGCAAGAATGCAACTCTACATATGGAATCTACCTTCATCTTTTCTCATTATTCCATGACAGTACAGATAGTACTTCTCTTTGGTGTGTATGTGCTATGGTTTGAATATGTCTGTCTCCTCCAAAATTCATGTTAATCTTCTTCTAAAATCAGGTGTTGTCAATGTGATGGCATTAAGACATGGGGCTTTTAAGAGAGGATTCTGCCATGAAGGCTCATACCTCATTAATGGGATTAAGGCTCTCATAAAAGAGGCTTCACACAGTATTTAGCTTGCTTATCCCCCTGCCTTTTGCTATGAGAGGAAGCAGCAAGAGGGACCTCACAAGACCAAATGCTTATGCCTTGATCTTGCACTTCCCAGCCACTAAAACAGTGAGAAATCACTTTCTCCTCTTTTTAAATTACCTAGTCTGTGGTATTCTGTTATAGCAGCACAAAAGGACTAAGACGTTATAAAATCCTAAGCACAAAAAATGTGTGATTTGCAAGTGATTGGCAGTTATTTCTTATTTATAAGATGGTCTTCCAAAACATATTTGGTATAATTTTTCATTATTATTATAAAAATAAAATTTTAAATTTCATGTGGAAAACATACACACCCCAATGAATATATCCGTATGAGAAAGTATATTAGGAGATATATTGGATATATCTCCAGGAAACCACCGAAAGGACTATTCTACCATGTTTAAGTAACTTTGACAGTCTCAAGAGTCAGTTAGGGACAGATAAAGTGATAGGGTGAAAAGGGAAGATTTCTATCTTTAAATAAAAGAACTAAATTATTACTATATTTTTCAGTTTTATCTTTAAAAACTGGTGTTTTTAATACCAACTATAATGTAAAATGTTAAAAAGAACTACTTTTTTTGTAAATGTATTGTGGGGGAAGAACAATTTTTCTTCAACCTCCATAGGTTATTAATTGGAAGAGACTCCTGTACCAAAAGACAGATTAACAGGAGAAAAACATAAGTCTTTTAACATACATATTTCATATAGACATGGGACACACCCAGAAAATGAGTAGTTTTCAAAGAGGTGGCTATAAATTCCAACTTTCACAGCATCTTCAAAAAAGAGCCATACATTTTTAGAGAAGTAACAGGTCAAAAGGAAAGAACTTTGAGTCTTTAGAGGCAGCAATGTGGGGGAAGGCAAATAACTGGCAGATAAAAGCTGGTTAGTAAAACTTGTTAATGTAGATTCCTCCTCTGGTGCCATCCCTAGGTTGACTAAGAGTCCAAAGTTGTCAGTAGTTAACTTTGCTCTCTCTGGCAGAACAGCAGGAAAGTGCAGCAGGCTACCTTTTGTCTTTGTAAATCTATGCCCTGTTTTAACCAAATAGAGGGAGGGCAGAGAGCTTTCCTTAT
The DNA here is from genome assembly GCA_963573385.1 of Cacajao melanocephalus. Taxonomy (NCBI): domain Eukaryota; kingdom Metazoa; phylum Chordata; class Mammalia; order Primates; family Pitheciidae; genus Cacajao; species Cacajao melanocephalus. The sequence goes on along the minus strand of CAUYLG010021673.1, from coordinate 74,922 downwards.
CTGCCTCTTCATGATTTCTGCTCAATAGACCTCTATACTTTAACAAGGCATATTCTGGTCTTCCATAGTATTCACAGATATTAATATGAATACACATTTAATATAAATGTTTTAAAAACTATGACATAGCTGAAAGAAGTACAAATAATATCATCTTTGTAAAGGCAATCTGGCTGTTGGTAACAAAGCCTTATAATTTTTCATCTATATTGACGTAATAAGTCTACTTCTTAAGATCTATCCCAAGGATATATACTGTGCTCAGAGATGTGCACAAAGACTGTCATAGTGGTATGCTTTATACACACATAGCATTAAGCATAGAAAAACAGTTAAAATAAAGGCTTCAATAAATTATGGTAAGTTCCAAGCAATGGTATATTATGCAGAAATAAAAATCATACTATCCAAAGATATTGTTATTAAAAGTTTTGTTTTATGCCATTTAATGAAGGAAGCATGATTTAAAAAAAAAAAACAGGATGTATAACATGATCCCATATTTATTTAAATACATAGACATAGAAGCCTGGAGCACATACACAAAAATGTTAAGAGACAGGTACACTGCATCTGTGGTATTCTTGCCAAAAATGTACAATTTCAGTGTATTTTGAAAAAGTATCAAACTAAATTGAGACAGTCTAAAATGTAACTTGCCAGTACTGTCCAAAAAGTGTCAAGACCATGAAAGCCATGGGGAGAATAAGAAACTGTCAGAATGGAGAAAATTAATGAAATGTAACAAATAATTGCAATGTGAAATTGTGGAGTGGATCTAATAACAGAAAAAAAGACATTAGTGAAAAAAAGGGCAAAATCCAAAATTAAGTCTGTAGTTTAATTAGCAGAATTGCATCAATTTCATTTCATGGTCTTCATCATTGTACTATAGTTAAGTAAGATGCTAACACTAGAGGAAGTTCAGTGGGAAATTCTCTACTTATTTTCTGATCAATATTTCTTAAATCTAAAATTATTTCAAAATAAAGGAGTTTTTTTAAATACAATATAAATGTTAGAAACATAAAGTTAAATTTTTTCAAAAATTAGATCGAGGACAGAGAGTTGAAAAATAAAGAATAAGAAGAAATTTACAATACTAGTCTATGAAAAGTGAAGAAAAAGAAAACAAAAAATGAGGAAATCATAAATTAAATAATTCAAGAAAATTTTCCAGAATAACTGAAGGACACAGTTTCCAGACTGAAAGGACCTACCAGTTTCCAGTACATTTGCACTAGGAAACATCACCACATTTTAGAATATAGGAGTGAAGGGAAGATTCTTTAAGCTTTAAAGAGAGAAAAATACATAGGTTGCAAATAAAGTATCAAAAATAAGAATGGCATCAAACTTTTCAAGATACTGTCAAAATTTTAAAGGTTTATTATAAGGTTTTAATGTCTATACTCAAATTTGTATCCTGAAAGTAAACATGAGATTTGGGGAGCAGAAATCAAAGTTGCTATTATAGCAATCACTGCATGAGTTCCCCATCTATAATAACTACACACAACATGATGAAAGTCACATCACCCTGAACATATGAGAGTCTGCCTTAAACTTTCTGGGGGGCTTATACAGGCCACCAGCTGCCCTATCATCATCTGAGAGGAGAGAAATCTTTGCTCCCTAGTCATTACCAATCCTTTGGAACATGAATAACTGGCTCCTAGGGTCATCCCCCTTTGAAATTTAAATACATAGGAGGTAAGTCTCTAAATCTTTCTGCAAGTCTCTGGCTGTTCAATTTTACCCTTCCCTGGCTATTTTTTCAACCCAGGTGTCGTTAAAAGTGCTCAGAGAGCCCTAACTATGCAGAAACATGAAATTATTCACTTCCCTACAAATTATTTTCTACCTTCAGCCAAACCATCAATAAAGCATGAAGATAAAATGGACTTCAAAAATTTCACCTCTCATTTACTCTTCCAATTGAAGATGTGTTTAAATTAGTCATTCTCACACTGCTCTAAAGACATGCATGACACTAGGTAATTTATTTAAAAAAAAAAGATTTAATTGGTTCACAGTTCTGCAGACTGTACAGGCTCTTCTTCTATGGAGCCCTCAGGAAACTTACAATCGTGACAGAGGTGAAGGACAGCAAGCACACCTTCACATGTGGCCTGAGGGAGGTGGTGCTATACACTTTTAAGCAGATATTGGGAGAATGCTGTCACAAGACAGCACAATGGGCATGGTGCTAAACCATTACAAACTGCCCCCATGATCTAGTCACCTACTAGCAGCCTCACACCCAATACTGGGGATCACAATTCAACATGAGATTTGGGTGGGGACACAGAGCCAAACCACACCAGTATTCTTTCACCAAAACAAGAGAATAAATCAGAAAAAGGCAAAGTAAGACCCAGAATTGGGAATCCAATTCAAGAATGGAGTTGTAGGGTAATGGTGAAAGGAGGCCCAGAACATCAGTGCCCAGCACTCTCTGAGATGAAGTTCTTTAAACAAATGCAAATGATAGAATACCTCACAACTGACATAAGGACAAGAGACTTAGACAACTAGCACAGAGTTCAGGGTATAATGGTATATACATAAAAACCTAAAGAAACAAAAGTTCTTAGCTGCAGGGAAACAACTTGCAAGCAAGGAAAATACATCATAGTACGCTAGGTGGCTCAGCTGTAACAACACTTACATAATCGCAACACTGTAAACAATGAATTTTGATTTAACAAAATGATGATGGAACTATATTAACAGTATATGAGGAACACAAATGTGTATATGTACAAGATGTAAGGAAGGACAAGATCTTTGTAGGAAGTAAATAGATTTAAGTCTAAATTTGAGAAATAAAAAAGCAACATAAAAAAATAGAGAAAAATACCAGATTTAGCAGCTAAAAATTGTTGAAATTGAACAAGCAGTAATCTCTCTTAAGAAGCTAGTTTCCAATTCCTAGGAACTATAATTATTTTCTTCCAGGTAAAGATTATAAATCTATTCCATTTAGTGCTTTTCCCAAAGGGTTTTTCTACATTTCTGCAATATAGGAAGATTATCCTATTTAAAAGCCAAAATAAAACTGAACTTTAGAAGTGACCTATTTTGACGTAATGGGATTTCACCTGTGATAATAACGAAAAGCATAATGCAATAACTTTTCTTTTTGGGAGGAGAGTAGGGGAAGAGTGGTGCATAGTAAGACCAGAACACTAATAATGTCACAGATATGAAAATATATCTGTGTAACTGTAATACCTCCTCCCTCCTACTTGCTCTGCAAGTAGGCCTTAATTAATTCCAAAAAGGGATAGACAGCAAATGGCAGATTCTGACAACAGATAGAACTGCTTTATGTGCAAAAGGATGGTAGAAGAAAAGGTTGAAAGAATAGTAGAAATACTTGGGAAAATATTTTCATAGGTGTGGTGTTACAGAGAGAGACAGATATAGGTTTTTGTCTACAATTCCTGGCTCACAACTCCCATAGCCCTTGTTATAGTCTTTTGTTATAATGTTGGGCATGTCAGGCCTCAGGAAACAGAATCTCTCTGACCTTCTGTCCTTCTTTCACCTGTCCCAAGGCAGGACTCTAATCTTCCCCTGCCTTTCCAGTTGCAGGTCATGAGACCATAATTCCAGAGAGGGTCTCACCCTATTCTTGGGAGACCAATCACATTTCCACATGGTTATCCACAGAAACCCAAGAGGACTGGGTTGGGGAGCCTCTGGAGAGCTAAAAGGGGGTGCCTGGAGGATGGCCCCCAGGGAGCGCATGGAAGCTCCACACCCCTTTCCCTGTATCTCACCCTACACATCTCTTCATCTGTACCTTTGGAAATATCCTTTATAATAAACCAGTAAACATGTTTCCCTGAGTTCTGTGAGCTGCTCCAGCAAATTAATCTTACCTCCAAATCTAAAGTGGGGGTTTTGGGAACCCCAGCTTGAAGTTGCTTGGTCAGAAGTTCCAGAGGCTTGGACTTGCAACTGGCCTCTGGTGGAGGGCAGTCTTGGGGACTCAACTCTCAATCTATAGAATCTGATGCTATCCCTAGGTAGTGTTAGAATTAAATTGGAGGACAGTTAGCAGGTGTCTGCTGCAGAAGTGGTTACTCGCTTGGTGGGGGAAGATCTGCTCCCTCCTATCCCACTGTTGGTTACAGAAGTCTTCTGTGTTTATGATTGTTGTGGCGTGAGAGTAGAGGAAATATGGTTAGTGTTTTTCCCAAACCATGGGGAGTGGAATGATTTTTTAGATTCAGGCTGAGACAGAAAGGAAGAGATGAAATGAGAAGCTTCTAAAAGAAATGGGAGAAATATAAAAAGAAATAGGAAATGCTGCTGTGTGATCTACTTATTGACACTAATTCAGAAAAACTTCAGTAAATAACTACATTATTTTTCAATACTATTGCGAGTAAGATTTCTACTTCTTCAGGATGCATCTCCAAAAGCTAAGACCCTTAAAATCGGAGCAGGAAAACCAAGGTTTATGTGGATTACATCAAGTGTGATTTGAATTATTTTGTCAGGAGTCGTGGCAACTTGCATGGAATCATCCACATTCCTTTCCCTTTGAACTCTGGCAAAACTTGAGAGATACTGACCAGTCTCTCAACATCCCTCTCCTGTGAGCTCTCACAGGTAATTGAGAAACCCACATCTTGTGATCACCTTTAGTGCTCATTTGGAGTGAAAAGATAGAAAAATTTCAAGTAATTACATTAAAAATGCTTTTGGGTTGTTACTACAACTAATTAATTACAGAATAATAGACTTGAATCCTGAAATAACCTTAAAGACCACCACATGCAATCCCCTCCTTTAAAACAAGAAAATGATTCATGAAGGTCAAATCAGTTAAAGTTCTTATAAGCAAGTTAAAGGGTGAGTGGTGACAAATCAAAGTGTATTACCTTTTACTTGATTGATAGAAAATAACACAATTACACTGTCATATATAAGAACTTTCTACAGCTTATCTCACATAATTCTCGCAATATTATCACATTTTACAAATGAGAAAATGAAACTTAGAAAGGCTCGATAACTTGCCCAAGGCCAGCCAGGTAGTGGTAGAACTAGAACTCACATCCACGCAGTCTGAATCCAGAGCCCATACTCTAAATCACTACACTGGCTTTTTCACCAATACAAATATTTTCAAAGTTTTGCAGTACGAGAAAAAAACAACTAGTTTGAGATTTTAAAGTCAGAAGTGCAGTGACAAGTTAAAAATGCAGTTGCTCTAGAACAAGTGTAGAGTGGATACTGGAAGATAACTAATAAATGTAATACGTGGTAAAAATAAAAAAAAACAAATTTAGGAACTCAGGACTTTTAAATGTAATCTTTCAAATCTTAATCTTTTATATTACAATTTTAGAAAGAGCTGAAAGCTTTACATAAATCCAATAAATAGATCCTACACGTACTTTAGGATTCTATTTCAGGCTGCTTGTAATTCAGTCACTAGAATCACAGAAGCTTTTTTTTTTAATCTGTAAAATGAGAATAGCAATACCTATTCATAATATTGCAAGCTACCTTAATAATGCATACTGTAAAGTACTCTGCCGATGTCAGATTAATTAATATGCAATTCAGTTCTACTATATCACCAAAGTTAAAATTGTTTTCTGTCAATAATGTATTTTTTTTAAGTCTTATAATTTTATAACTCCCAGAAGTTTGGGAAAATAATGACTATACACCACCTAAAATTAATTTACCCCTACTATTTTTCATATCTCTTTTCTCAACCCCACATTTTATTACCGGGTATCAAGACTATTAAATGTAATCTTGTTTACACTAATGCCAATTGATTCAGTAACCTTCCAATCTGGTTAATATTTCCTGTTGTGTATTGGCTGGAAGATTACAGAAACAGAATAGCCAAAACATTACACATACTTTAAATTTAATTAAATGTAAGCAGCCTAAGAATGAAATGTAATAGTTCTCCAAATGTCAAACTTCTAGACATCTCTGTCAACCTGTTTGAAGTCAGTAATACTTTAAATCAATTATATCTGATTTTAAGGCTGAATTTCTATCTCTCCCTTACAGTGAGTTTATCTTTTGGAATAATAAGCAAGAATGGTGAACATGGGGCAGTGAATCATTTGCATTTTGGCAGAAATTAAGAACAATCATGAAACCAGCCTAAGATGGTGACATAGCCTGAAAATAATGGAAGCAGAATCTGAATCCAAGTTTTCTAACACCTTTCAGAAAGAGAAAGGGAGCGAGGAGGGGAGTATAGGTAGAGAGATCTCCTAACATGGAAGAGCATTTTTATGTAGGCCTTTACATGGGACCATTTTTACCTTGGCCCCTGACTAGATGGCCTTTGGTCTTGTGGCTTTTGCTTGGCTCACTGCATAATGGAACATGTGAAGAAGGCTAACTGGTCGTTTTGCTATATTGCAATTGTCCATGACATTCTACCAGCAGTTTTTCATATTATTAGGGGGGCAGCCTGTAAAACAAAGTTGGTTTAGTATCAGTACCCTGCATGGGAGGCATCTTGGAGAAATAAAAACGTCAGGACCAATTTAGTACAGAGACACAGCTGTCTGCATAAATGCCTCTGTCTCTTCTCCAGTGCTGTCTGCCAAACAGCGGTCTGAAGTCAGTAAGGACATGTGCAGGGCCACAGCTGCACATTTTGTGGCTTGAGGCCAACAACACGGTCACTAAAGGCACAGGCTCTAGAGGCAGATGGACCTGCTTTCCTGTCCCAGCTCTGATAAGGATGATATTGGGCAGGATTTTTATCTTCTTTGACTCTTGCTGTCTTCAGCAGTGGTAATGAGTACCTACCACAGACTTGTCACAAAACATAGCAATTATGTTTATAGTGCTAAACCTGGCAAATATTCAACATATACTGTTTTATTAAAATCTAACCCTTTGACTATCTCTCCTATGACTGAAATCCAAAGACACTAGAAAAGAAAAAAGCAATGATCATAGGAAGCTTCTGCTTTCCCGCTGAACACAGAAAATTAGTCCATTCCAATTAAGTTTAATAACATAGAATGCTTTCTCAAAACTCCATCAACATGACAAGCAGCACATGATCTAAAACTATTGGAAGAAATATTTTTTACATGACAAGCAGCACATTATCTAAAACTATCGGAAGAAACATTTTTTCTTTTCAGATTTCCATTAGCTTACTTGTTATCCTATCCTATCAAGACTGTCAACCTTAACTGGTCAGTGGGCACTAAGGGAACATCTGCTGACTCAGCCACTACTGAGCGTACTCTATTTGCTATGGTCCTTCCTCCCTTAAAACCTTATTAGTATTTTTGCCCAAAGTCCCTGGAAGCCCAGGTTATCATTCTTTACTTCTCTCATTTTCTTTGCATCAGTAGCTTTCTTGATGCTAGCATCTATTATTTTCAAGAAATATATCTTAGCCTCATATTATCATTCCTCTTCTTGAAATCCAGTATCAGGGAAAATAAGAATCATTCTGTGGCAATGGCAATAATTAACAGACATATTTTCTCAGTATACATTCCCAAAAATCATTTAAGAATGTTTAGATTGGCACCACTAACCCATGACAATTTATTAAATTCTTACTTTCTAAAGTATGTACCATGAACTGGATTAAAATACACAACATGGCAGATTTTTCTTTTAAAGTAGTTTGTCCATTTGTGATCATTAAATTATTTGTAAATCCTTGTAAAATGTTGTAAACTTGAAAAGATAAGCATCCCACACTGGACAACTCCAAGAGGGCAGGAACGGTGCTGGTCTTGCTCACTGTTGTGTTCCCAGCACATAGTCCAATGATAGGCACATATAAGGCATTTAATGATTTGCTGACTGATATACCTTAATCTTAGGCTATAAAAAGTACTTCTGTGTAAGATGAGTAGAAATATCCCCCAAAGAAGAGCAAAGTGACTCGGCAAACTGTTATTCTGGAACTAAAAGGAAAAAAATTGGAATTAATGGGTGTAGTCTCGACCCCTTTGCGAAGAAAGCAACAGACCATCTTGTTGGGTGCAGTCTGAAATGCACCCAATTTTAGAAAAGCATGCTATAAAAATATATTAATGTATGATTTCATGTATGAGATTCAAAAGCCAGCTCTCAAAATTGTAATTCTGGTTCTGCCATCACAGATGTTCCCAAAGAGCAGGAAGCCATCCAAAGAGGCCAATGTTTACACGAACTACATTCCAACGATCTACTTTAAAATGTACAATGAGAGATTACCAAACCAAAGACAACACTTAGACGAATATACAAGTTTGTAAGACAGAGCCACAAATGAATCAAAGTTTACAGAAATACTGAGATAAACACAGTGTCTGTAGACATTTTCAGTTAAGACTTAATGAGGTCTAGGTCTCCAGCTGAGGGCCAATGATGGTAGAACTGAGAGATGCCAAGGGTAAAAGAGAATTTCAGTTTGCTTGTCTGCTCCATTGGGAATGCTCTTTAGGAAGCGGGGAGCATTTACAGTGAACGTAAAGTGTAGATGCTGGGGTTAATGTTTTTTCCTGACCATCACATTAAGCCTCAGAAGATTATAAGGCAGAAATACTTACCACTGTTTTACAGATGGTGAAACTGAGGCTCAAGGCAGTTAAGAACCTGTCCAAATTTAGTTACTGAGAGGCAGAGCCAAAATCCAAACCTAAGTTTGTCTTGTAAAGTCTTTCCACTAAACCACACCTCCTCGTTATACTGAAAAGATTTAAATGAATATTAGTAAGTGGGAACATCTTTTGAAGAGATCATAAAAAAACTCAACTGCTAAAATTGGTCACAATCCAGATAAATTACACCCAGGACCCCTGAGATGAGATCAGTATGACAACCTTTAAGGAATCATGGATAACAGGTGATAGGAAAATGCCCTCTCATTTTCAAAAAGAACATGTAAGACCAAACTGGGAAGCGGCACACTCACTCTAATAGCCGGGGACCAAACTGCTTCTCCAGGGTCCAGCCCAGTGCCTCGCACATGATGCTCAACACAAGTTGAATCAGCAACACACTATCTTTACATACCTGTACTAGAGGCAGGATTAACCCTATTGCAAATAGTTCCCAGGGGGAGAGAGCTCCAGTTACAGAGGGTATGCAAAAATGAAGACAGACTTCGAAGGAAAGTGAGAAAGCTTTCCATTCTCTTACCTGGAACAGCTCTTTGTTTCTGTCTAGGACTCAACCCTACACCACAATCCTTATTATGTGCCAGCTCTACTACAATTGCACTGTAGGCTTGCTACTCTGAGAACAAATCACCACTAATAGCATTACTACAACAATGCATCCCACCTTCCAAATGACTTACAGACAACTTTACACAAAATATCACATTAAGTTGGAAACTACATACGTGTGCATCATTTTTCCTCATCTCATGTTTTTCCTAACAAAATAGGAGGAATGTGTTAATATCAACAACCTCTGTACTTTCTAACAATTCTAAATTAGTGCTCAAGTTAACAGCCAGCAAATTACCTTATATTTAAACTTCCTAAAATTCTCTTCCTCAATCAGCGCCAATACAATGCAAATTAAGCACAAAAGTTAACATCAAAGTTGTGGCATTCTCTATCAAAACAGAAAAAAGTCGATGATTTGTAAGTAATGAAAAGGGAGTAATGTTGACATTTAGAGTTGACCTTCCTCCTACATTACAGATTCAGAGTAGCCACATTTCAGAATTAACTCCCTAGGGTGTTGGATATAACCTTGAAGACTATCACAACAGCTTCACTATGCGGGGGACTACCAAATCCAGCCAGGTATAGAGAGGCAGTGTTACTGATCAGCACCCAGCAGACAAGAGAGCTGCCATGTTAGGATTCTGCTGCCACCATAAAAATACAAAGGAAACAGGTGCCCTAACACACGTATGAACCCAGTACCAGTGGTAGAAATAACACAAATACATCTCTCATGCAAAACAGGCTAAATGACACCTATTTGCATCATGTAAATAGAGTGGTGAAAATGAATCTTTCTGAGGCTTACCACCAAGATTACGTGGTTTCAATAGAGGTTAATATCACATGTTTAACTTCAACTCTGTAAAGCCAGGATGAAGCCAGCATAGAAAACACATTTTGGTAGAAACCAAGGTATGTGGAAGGTTGCTATGAAAAAAAAAATGAAAAGAGGAATGACAGAAGTATATTTTCTTTTATATACAAAAAATGAAGGCCTAAAATATGGTTTGTTGAAGTAAGCTATTGACAAGATGTTCAATTATTTTTCCTTTGCTTTGGTTAAAACAGCCTGGGAACAGCAATCAGTTCCCCTTCTATAAATAGCATAAAAACACAGTGACAGGACTACTTTTAGAACAGTTTACCAATAAATAAAAATTTTAAAAAGGTAGCATCTCCATCCTAACATCTTGGGCATAACATACACACCAATTAAAAAAATAAAATTTCTTTCACGATAGAATTACAGGTGTTAATGCAACAAGCTATGAAATAAAATTACTTTAATGTATTTTTAAAAGAAATCCTAGCAATGAAAAATGAATTTGAAAAACTGACATTTTCTACAGTTCTACATATTGTAAAATAATTGACTAATACTTTTTTACAGAACACAATTCAAACTATTGTTGGCAATTCAATATAGTCCTAAAGATGGTTAAAAGAACATTTAGTATACCAAAATGGAACAGAGTTTATAATTCTCATTCACAGCTATGAAAGGGCAATCAACTTCTATTTAAAACTGTAACCAGTGATGAAATATACTTCAAAAACATAAACATTTGGTCTGACAATCTTCAATATTTGTTAAAAAACAGTCTGATGTTTGTTGCTGATGGAAGTTATTTTAATCCAATGTGCAAAAAAAGTGCAGCTGTCTACTTTTACTTGAAATACTTAAGACCAACACTACTATTTACACACTTAAAAGATTTTAAATTTATTAATTTAAGTAAGCATACTGCATCTCCTTTATGGATAAATCATGTGCACCAGAAGCCCCAAAGCTTGATGACATTCTGTGAAGTTTCACAAATGTATCTGAAGAAGCGTATCTGTTCTTGTCCTAATTTTGATTCCAAAGAAAAATCCAATCTCAAAATCAATTAAGAAATATTTTAATCTAGGAAATCTTGGGATTGTTACACATATAAAACCTTATCTCTGAAAGCCTTTTCTACTCTTCTTACCACAGGTCCATTCACAAATCCCAGCTGGTGCAGAGTGGCACTGCCCCAAAAAAGAGGAACCTAAGAGCTTGGCCCCAAGCCCCCCCACCATCCTGGTAGGTTTGCTCAGCCTTCAGGACGTGTGACTATAGCTTCTGGGGTAGGTACTGGGCAATCAAAATCAAGGAAGAAACACTTCAGCAAAGCAACCATTATTTGTCCACAAAAACAGTGAAAGACAGTGATATAAAATTAACAAAACAAATATAAATCTAATGCCATTCTGCATTCCCAGAACTTGTTTTTATATTTGCGCAGTGTTCCTGGTCAACCACTCACCAATTTCTGCGTCTATCTTAAGTACTTTTATTACGTTATTAAAACTGCTCTTTTGACAATAAGTCACAAAGAATTATGATGATTCAGAAATCAATTTACCTAATTATTATTCTGTGCAGGGCACCCACTAGGGTGGTGAGTGTAGAGAAATAAAAAATGGAAGTCTCTCACTTCTAAACTGGACATAGGAGTTCTCAAATTAAAATCATAAAAAAGAGGGAGGGGGCACTTACTGGCAACATTAATACTAGACACCAGACAGGACAGTGAAACAGTTTGGTCAGAACTGAGGAACATCATTTCCTTGAAAAGTCTTAAAAATACCTAACCAAGCACTGCCTGAAGTCCAGTGAGTACAATGTTCCATACATTTCCACAAAAATACAGTAACTGGCATTCATTATGATCCACGTCATCTCAGTCTCCACTTCCCAGGCAAAGTGTCCCTGTCCCACCGCCTCTAGCTACAGGCTATCGTTTCCAGCTGCTGCTCTGCTTCTGCAGCCATTGCTGCCGCCTGCAACTGTTCTGTCTCGCTCTGGATGGCACTGGGGGTAACCTGCTTCCTTTCACTGTGCATATTGTTCTCATGCCTTTTCAGATCAGATGCCTTGGCAAATGCCTTGGTGCAGGAGCCACACACAAAAGGCTTTTCCCCTCTGTGTCTTCTTTCATGATCCTTGAGGTGAGACTTATGTTTGAAGGCTTTGTCACACATGTGGCACGCAAATGGTCTTTCATTACTGTGAACTCTCTCGTGCTTCTTTAAGTCTGGGGCGCGGATAAATGATTTTCCACACACCTCACAGCTATAGGGCTTATAGCCCGTGTGGATTTTTAAGTGTTCTTTCAGGTGGGCCTGCGTGGTGAAACCTTTTGTGCACATTTCACAAACAAACGGTCTGTCAGCTGTGTGGAGTTTCTCATGCTTCCTCAATCTGCCTTCATCAGAAAACGTCTTCCCACATGCCTGGCAGGCAATCTGCTCCCGATGGTGACCATAAAGCAAATACTCAAACTTCATGTCACTGGCAGCCGTTGTCCAGCCTGGTGTCTGTTCATCTTTCACTTCACTCATCCCATCATTAAATGTTAAGGCTTGAGGGGTCTGGGACCCCAAGTCTTTTGATTCTGGGGTCTCCATGGATTCTACTTCCTGGCCGTAGCAATTGACCTTCCGAACTTCCTCACTCCCCAGCTCTTTAAGGATCGCTTCCTGAACCCTGAGCGTTGTGGTGGGTGACTTGCCGTCCTCCTGACTTGGGGGGGTGCCTTCTACTGTGTCATCGGAAGGACTGTCATCCTGATCCCCGATTTCCTCTACATCATCATCCTGGGTGTCAGCAGCATCACCAATGGGGCGATTTATTTTGAGACAATACTTACTTTTGGACTGACCATTGTTTTCATCGGGACTAGACACATCGCGCTTTTGAGAACACAGTTTATCCAAAAATCGGATACCAAGAATCTGACCTGATGACATCATTAAGTTAACATCTTCCTTTTTCACAGAAATCTTTGCTGTGTACATGTAGTTCAGGACCTCTTCAAATATATCAGAACGAAGGAAATCTATTTCTATGACTGAAGAACTATCAACCTCAAGCTTCTTGAAAAGCTTTTTAAAGTAGGTGCTGCAGGCGGCAAGAACACATCTGTGTGCTCTGAATTTCACATCCTCAACCACAATAGCAATATCACAAAATTCTCCTTCCAGGCGTTGTTCATTTAGTGTTTTCAGAAACAGAGTTTTATGATCATCGTCATTATATTTAATGGTTTCAGACATACTGATGAAAAACTCCTACCAAAAAAAAAAAGAAAGTTTAATAATTATAAATAGTACGTTTCCATACAGAGAACACAGTCACATTTTTCATTTTCTGGTCAATCTATGGAATCTAACAATTTCAGAAAGTCAATGTTAAGAGTGGTCCTTAAATTTGGGTAGAAAAGACTGATCCCAACTCAAGGATTTCCATACTGTTATTTCTATTCATCTTCAATTTATTAAATATTTGCCTAGTTATATCCCAGGCATTGTTCCATACGCTTTATATGTTGTAATTAATTTCATATTCAGATAACCTCATAAGTTATGTATCACTATCCCCATTTTATAGACAAAGTTAGAAATCTGCCCAATGTTCTACAGCTATTTAGTGAAGAGCTGGGACTTAAATGCAGATAATCTGGTTGCAAAACCGGTGTTTCCTGACAACTAGAGAATATCAAATAACTTAAACTCAAAGTTTAAGAAACAGGTTCAAGGGAAGGATCCTCTAGTCCTATATGTTGCACCCACTCTTACTCCATCTACTCTATGGAGGATTCAGCAAAATAATGAATTGTGTTATACCTCCTTGACAGAAGGGACAAATCGCTATTGCAGAACTGAAGAGAAACATTACTACCAAAATCTGCCATTGAGTGTTGTCTTCTAGTTTTGGGCCACTTCTAAATTAAAGTTAAGGTTTAATCTGACCTTAAGAGAATGAGATGATATTTGGGAAAACAGGGATGGGTGGATTTGTTCTCTCTGGATGCCAATCTACCACCATCCAGATAAAAGTGCCATCAACACCAGATGTATGAACTTGATCAGTGCTGAGAGTATTTTATAAGCAAAAGTTTGGAACCTGCATGAAAGACCTCTGTTATCATGTTAAAAAGCTGATCATCTTAAAGCATTCTCTATGTTTCCTTTTTAAAAACATGTTTTACTTCTATTCGGCAAAGTAGTTTCCCCCAAACAGAAATGTTCATGCACAATCAGAATTGGTATATATATTTTAAAGCAAATGCCAAGTCATTTCATCAAGATTTAATATCCAAAGTTATAGTTACCATGAACAACTCAGGCTTTTATCTTAATGCCTTAAACACCAAAATCTTCAGATCAGAGTAACTCTGATCAGGAGCACGCCAGACCTACAGAGGAAAGGACAAACAAGAATGAGGTAGAATCTTTCTGTATCCCAAATCCTAAACCAATAATGTTTTCAAGAACTGATTTTTAAAAATATACTTTCTTGTTCCCTCTCTTGTGCATTTTCAGGTTGGGAAGACAGGGGCAGGTGGCTGGCACATCAAGTGCAGTTCTGAACAAATACGGACTGGAACAGGTAAGAGCTGTAGCACTTGGGCATAAAGGGGCTGTCCTGGGAACTGGAAGGGATTTCTCCTCACGCACTGGCCCATGTCCATATTTGTACAGATGTTAATGGCTACACAGATACAGAAAAAAACAGGTGTACCGTACTCCCTACACTCATCCCATTTCCCGCTGGGTATGTAACCCTCTACATTCTTCTCTAGGCTCATATAAACCTATAGAAGTATACACCTTTATAAATAAAGCTATAGACGTACATAAACCCAATTGGTAACATGGGAGGAGAGGGAACAATGATTGCTTTTTCTTTCTACACCTGTGTGATGTATTTATACACATTTGTCTTCAAGACTGCATGTGAGAAACCCAGGTGTTTCTCCCTCTATCCCTACAGGGAATGTGAAAGAATTTTAACTTTTTTGTGAGTTTTAACTCTTACCGGAAGAACTCCATCCTGCAGACCCATATCCTGAAAAACAAAAAGTTTCCTCTACTGAACAGTGACCACACAAGTTGTTTGGTGTGGTAGGAGCAAAGGACTGGGCTGTAATAATCTTAACAGAAAAACCGTGGAACAAGACTCCAACCTGGAGACCAATACCTTGAAACTCATAACAAGCTCCTTCTAAAGAAAAGTGAACACACGGAGCTGCCCAGCATAAAAGCAGGATGTCCCATCCGCAGTGTGAGGCTAGGCAACATTATTCCAAAAGATGCTTCTGACTTGATCATTCTACGTGTCTCTGCCTCCTATTCCCTAGAAGCACCCAGGCCTGTAGTCACCCAGAGAGAGTAGGCAACCCAGGCAAAAACCTTCCTACTGTGACGCTTCCTACTGTTGTCACTAACTCGCCCTAGGGTTTATGGGATAAAAGTGCAGGGGACCAGGGAGAGGAGTGGCCTATTGTAGCTATGACAACTTATCAATGTGCTGTTGTTGTGTTTTTTTGTTTTTTTGTTTTTGGTTAGTGTGTACTTGGCCACCGACCCCCTCCCCTCTCTCTCAAGATCTATGATGAGACCTGGTAGGGAGATCATGTGCGTCCATCGCAGCCTCCTATCCGCCCCGCCCCCCTTGCCATTGAGATGTTCCAATTGCTAAGTTCAGGTGAGTCAAAACTGGAAGATAGCTGTTGCCAGCATCTGTGTAGGCATGTGTAGGAAAAGACGTAGCCACAACACCAGCTCTATAATAAGGCTGTCCCTTCCTAATTGCTCTCCCAACTGCGGGCGCGCCGAGCCGCGTTACAGTGCAGTGAGCAGGGGCTTCCCGCAAAGCCAAAAACTTACATAAGCAGCTGCAGCCGCCTCCCCTGCCCCGGGCAGCCCGACAATGGCGGCTGCACGACTTCCTTGTTGCAAGCTTGCAACTTCGGAGTAGGGAGGAAGCAGGGAGCCAAACGCAAGACCCAAGCAGCCCTCAAGGCGTAGCTATCAAGCCCTGGCTTTCAATTTCTTTGGGCCCGGGAGGTGGGGGAGCGGAAGAGGTCGTTTGCATTCCTTCCCAGACAAAAGCTCCCAGCCTGGGAACCAGGTGGTGAAAGGGCCACTTTCCCTTTCATAATTAGACGTCGTCAAGCGCAAGCTGGGGACCGCGGCTCCGAGCGCGCAGGGAGGGACTGCGGCCCGCGGCGGCCCCGGCGGCGCGACGAGCGGGAGCGGGCGTGCGGCCGGCTCCGCAGCCCCGCGCCGCGCCGCGCCCCGCTCCGCCCGCGAGCCCGGAGCTCGCGCCCCGCGCACTCCCCGGCCAGCTCGCGCTGGGCCTTCCCCCGCCCTCCCGCGGTCGGGGGCGGGGGCGGCGCGCGGCCGGCTAACCCGAGCTCCGCGGGCGCACAAGGGAGTGCATGCGCTGGGGTCCCGGCCCCCTCCTCCGCCGGCGGCTGGAGGCGGCGCGGTGGGGCCCGCGGCTCGGAGGGGCGGCGCCCGGCGGGCCGCGCTCTGCGCCGGGTTCGGGCCGTCCCCACCCCCACCACGGTGCACTGCGGCGGTGCGAACAGGGGCGGCCATGAACTCGGCCGCCGAGCCTCTGCGAGCGCGCGCGCGGGGCCGCCGCCAGGCCGCTCTCCGAGCCCGCTCGCCTGCCCGCGCGGCCCCCAGGGCTCCCCGGCCCCAAGCCCAGCCCCAGCCCACGCCCTTCCCCGCTCGCACCATGCCGCGCCGCTGGCGGCCGCTGTACATCCTGGAGCTGGCTGGTGCTCCAGAGCTCGGCGAGAACGCGCGTCTTCCGGGCCGCCCCGCCAGCCGCCGGCCGCCCCCGCGCCCGCCTCGCGGACGGCCCCGGCCCCCTCCGCCCCAGCCCGCGCTTACCTGCAACCTGGCACAGCCACAGACACTGCCGTGGGTTCCCCGCGCTCGCTAACAAACGCAGGCCGGGACGGGATGGACTCGGGGCGCGGGGGCACAGTGGGTGGCAGTGTGTTTTGGATTTTTTTTTGGAGTTTGGGGAGGGGGCGGGGTGGGGGAATCGTGCACGTCCCTGATGGTAGCAGCCCTCCTCCTGCACGAGCACAGAATGTCTAGCCGGCCGCGAACACCCCCACCGCCCCCCCCTTCCCGTGCATGCGCGGTGCGGGCTGGGGGGAAGGCGCGCCGCCGGCTTGCGCAGGCACGGAACCCGACCGGGCCTCTAAGTAGGCGAGCAGAGAAAGGGTTAATCCGGGCCTTTGCCGACGCTTTCGTTGGAGACTACGGGGCCGCCCCCGGAGGGCCCTGGCCTGCGCACGCGCGCGCACGCGCGCCGCTTGGGGCGCGCGGAGCCCGCGCGCGGGAGAAGGAGTGGGCGGGGCAAAGGGCGGGACTTCGGGTGCCGGGGAATTTAAGCGCGAGCTTCGCGGGCACCCGCCCCGCCTCGAGCTCCCTCCCGCTCAGACTCTTGGGCTCCCTCCTGCGCCCGGCGCCGTTGTAGCGCCGGGGACGCGGGAGCCGGCGCTCCCGTGCGTGTGCATGTGCGTGGGCCAGAGCCGCCCCCGGGCGCGCGCAGGCCGGGCGCAGAGGCTGCGGGACTCCGCTGCGGCTCGGGGCCGGCGCCCCGGGCACCGTCGTTCTCAGCGCGTACCGGCCTACTCCGGGAGGCGCGTCCGCAGGCCTGCGGTCTTGCCACTTGTCGCGGCACATTGAGTTTGTGGGAGGTGTGAACGGTGCACAATAAACGTTTGCAGAACAAATGAAAAAAGTGACGTCTTTAATTTGTAGTGTAAAGCGCAGCCCCAGTCGCCCAGCAGAAAGGGATCATCCATAGGTCTCTGGAGCTAGCCAGGTCCTTGCCCAGACACTACCCAGGAAAAGTCCCCGGGGGCTGGAGGTGGCGACCCCTCCGTGGCAGACTAGACCCTGGACTCAATTCGGAGAGCTCTGATAACTCGGCTCTGTCCTTACATCCTGCTGAGCGCTAGTAATGGCTCCGTTGCTGCTGAACCACGTCGCCTTCCCTCTGACGCTGTGGCTGTGCCGGTGCCTGGCGTCGGGAGCTGGGAAGTCCCGCCCGCTCCCGCGTTTTCTGCTCACCGGAATGCAGGAGGCTGGACGGCAATGCCGCGCCGCCTTAGAGTGGCTCATGTTGGTTCACCTCACACGCGAATAGCGTTTCACCCAAATGCATAATTTCATATCTACAAATTAGAGCAGAATCTTCCTCCCGGTCTTATGTGAAGATGACATAAGATAATGCTTGCAACAGGCACCTACGTAAACATTTGGGAAATGATATGATGATTGGCTGTATTCATTTTCTAAAGGAAATTCGAAATGACCTCAGTTGATTTTGTAATATTAATCGACTTTGGTTTAACGTTCCCCAAGGTGCCTTAATACACATCTTTTTTTGATGTTCGCAAAAGCACCCAAGATGCGGCTTATATGAAAGAAATAGAATGGAAGAGACCAGTTGTAGAGTCAGACACATCCAGTTCAAATATTGGTTAAATTGTTTAACTTTTCTAAACCTCAGCTGGAGCAGAGCTATGAAAAGCACCTAATTAGGCAGTTGTAAGGATTAAATGAAATAACGCCCAGCTAAGTGCTCAGTTCAGGTATTAACTCCATGATAGTAAATGACCTGAGCCCACAGAGAGTGGGTTCCAGTGGCCTGGACAGGACAAGAACCAAGTCGTCTTCTCCAAGTTCACACCATCAGACATGGTACTGTACTCGCTCGCTTTCTTCTTGTTTGCGTAGCTCTGAGAGTTGCATTTCAATGCTGCGTATGTTGTGTGTTTACAGGGGGATAATAATAGTACTCTATCATAGGGTTGCGTCACCAAGCAGTAAAGCAGCAACTGCAGTTAGCACAGTGTGTGGACACCGCCAGCACTCAGTCATGGCGCAACGGCTGCTGGAGCTCCCCGTCTTCCCATACCACATATGGGCTTTCCCACTCATTCTGCGTGTATTTTTGGTCTGCCTACTGTGTAGACAATCTTTTCACATATGGCTAGGAAAAGTCTTCCCACGTTTCAACTAACCTGATAGCATAATTCACAAGAGTCCTAAAGCACTAGGATGCATTTCTCAAGCGACGGTTCCTGACATCCTGGTTTTGTATCAATGAAACCTCTTCTCTCATTTGTTTCATGTTCAATGTCACCTGGGCTGTGCCTAGCTGTCCCTTGCTGGTTCACAGGGGTTGTGGAGATGAGTCTAAATTAAAGGGAGAACTCTGTGGGAAGGAGGAGGGAGGGATGGGAAACCACAAAGGAACAGCCTGACCCAGGCCTGGCTTCTCGACTGTGTCGCCACCCAAAAGTTTACCTCCCAGCACCCAGGAGGCTTTCAGTGAACATCAGCTGATAGAGAGTGGCAACCTTGAACTTGATACTAAGGGGCTTTGTAAAAGTACACTGTGGAGTCAACTAGGCATCAGGGCTTTCCTGACACGCACTGACCCGAGGTCCTTGACAAAGTTTTCCTCCTCTTCTGTCAACTCCTCTGGGTAACATTCGGAACATGTTGTTCCTCATCTGGGACACCCATGTTCTCCTGAGTGGAACCTGTTTCTAAGAATTCTGAGGCCCGGGTCATGGGGCCCATAATGTACAGTCCCAGGTGCCAGGGTCTCATGTGGTTACAAAGCAGCCTGGTAAGGGACTGTTTGTTTGGAAACTTTATGTCTCATAGGAGCGAGGGAGGTTGATTTCTCCCTCATGTTGATCTTGTGCCCTCTGGCTGGCTTTGAAACAGCAGGATACCAGCAAAGGAGTGGGCCAGGTCTGAGCAGAAGCTTTGAGAAGCAGCCTGTGTTCTGCGCCTCCTCCTCTGCTGTGACATCCAGCAGGACATGAACATGCTTAGGACACAACCTCCTCTTCAGCTTGGGCCCTTGAATGACAAACATACCTGAGAATGAAGGCAACCCAAAACCTGAGCCCAGCCAAGCCTAGGCAGAAGACAGCTCACCCACACACCCATGAGTGAGAAATAAGTGTTTGTTTTATAAGCCACTGGGAGGTTGGGTTTTTTGCTTTGTTTCTGAGCAAAATCTAATACACCTGCCCAAGGAAAAGTGTCCCATCCAATGCCATAAGCACCCTCCCCCGTTCACTCTGAGAACATTGGATGCAGTAAATTAACAAAAACCAGATCCAATCCATGACGACAGGGAGATACTGATGTGCACATTCAACAAATACTCACATCATTATACAATTGCACATTGCAATAAGTGCTTTTATAGAAAGTTAAAAAGCACAGAATGTGATGAAAAAGAGAACAGGAGGAATTAATTTTGCCTGAGAAATCAGTCAAAGCATCTCCAAAGGCATACATTTAAGAACTGAAAGATGAGGGAGAGATAAGCAGAGAGAGGGAAGAAATAGCATTTCAAAACAGGAGCAGCATGAATGAAAGAACTTGGAGTACCTCGGGATCTACAAAAATGGACATGAGATGGGATTGTGAGAACAACGGCATCCAGCACCTGTAGGGCCTTGGGGTTTACAGGAAGGGGTCTTCACAGTGAAAGCCCAGAGAGTATGGACCATTTAGGTGGAGGGGTTAAACCAAAGGAAGTTCCTGAACATCTGCCAGGACAAGGAGCATCAGGACAAGCTTGTCTTGCGCTTGTGGAGGAACTGCTGCATGAGGATGGAGTTGGCCATGTGGAAGGATCCTTATCCTACGGATCTGAACTGGTGGGGCATCTGATTGACTCTGGGCACCAGGCACTGTTGTTTCTTCTTCCTTAGGAACCTGGTCATTCAGATTTCCTCGTGGTCTTTTGGGTTAACATCAGAGGAAACTGGGTGAATAGTTTCTGGAAACACTCTGTGTTACCTTGACAACTCTTCTGAAAATCTAATATAATTTTAAAACAAAAATTATTCCTGTTCATATAATTATTTTCTCCTAGATACTTTCAAGATTTTTTCTTTGTCTTTAGTTTTTAGCATTTTCATTATGGTGTTTTCTGAGTATGGATTTCTTTGCTTATACTGTTTGGGGATTGCCGAGCTTCTTAAATATGTAGGTTTATTCATATCTTTCTCTAAATTTGGGAAGCTTTCAGATATTATTTCTTCACTTTTTTTCAGCAGCGTACTGTTTCTCCTTTTTTGAGACTCCAATGACAGGAACGTAGATTTTTTTTTTAATTATGTCATAGGACCATAAGTCTTTCCATTCTTTAAAATATTTTCTCTGTGTTGTTCAGATAAAATAGTCTCTATTGATTCTCTATAATGTATGGACTTGTTCTTTTGCCATCTCCATTCCACCATTTAGCCTGTCCAGTGAATTGTTTTGTTTCACTTGTATTTTTCAGTTTTAAAATTTTTCATTGTAGTTTTCTTTATATATTCTATCTCTTTACTAAGACTTTCTAGTTTTTGATTTGAGTGTTCATAATTGCTTGTTGAATTTTATAATAGTTCCGTCTAAGTGTCTAAGTGTCGTCTCAGTGTTGCCATCTGTTGTTTTTTTTCACACCTGAGTTGAGATTTCCTTGGTCTTTGTATGCTGAGTTATTTTGCATTGTATCATGAACATTTTAAATATTATAATACCCTGGGTCTTGTTTAAATCTTATGGAAAATGTTGATATTTTAATTTTAATAGACAATCAGGTTACGTTCTAGTCACCAGTTTTGACACACTTTCTGTATGCTGTGGTTTGGTGGTTTTAGATTGCTACTTGGATCTGTTTCACATGCTCCAAGCATTGGCCAGTCCAGGACCTGATCTGTTAGTTCAATTTTCAAAATCTTTCATATGATGATTAGGCTCAGACCCAGCATGTGCAGCTCAAGGGGGAGTTTAGAGGTTCATAAACAACTTTAGGGGCTCACTTTCCTGGGCTCATTCCTCATCTGACTTCCCTGGTACTTTCTACCTTTCTGGAACTCCCTTTTCTGATCCTACATCCAGAAAGTTGGGGCACTTCCATGGCTCTACTCTCATTTACAGCTAAGTGGCAGAAGAACCAGAAGAAAAAAAAAAGGTAAATTCCTTGCTGGCTTGGTGATAAGCTTTCTTGTTTTCTGACATATTGATTTTAAAGAGCTATAAATTTCCTACTAAGGACTGCTTTCTCCTTTTCAATGTATTTTTTTTTCATATTACTTTATTTATATTCAGTTCTATGCATTTCTTTGGTTTCCTTATTACTTTTTGTTTTGTTTTTTGTTTGTTTGTTTTGAGATGGAGTCTCACTCTGTCACCCAGGCTGGAGTGCAGTGGTGCGATCTCGGCTCACTGCAACCTCTGCTTCCCAGGTTCAAGCAATTCTCCTGCCTCAGCCTCTCGAGTAGCTGGAATTACAGGCACACGCCACCACGCCCATCGAATTTTTGTATTTTTAGTAGCAATAGCATTTCACCATGTTGATCAGGCTGGTCTTGAACTCCTGACCTTATGATACACCCATCTCAGCCTCCCAAAGTGCTAGGATTACAAGCGTGAACCACTGCGCCCCGCACTTCTTTGTTACTTTTTAAATTTATTATTTAATAATGCTACTAGCCCAAAATAGTCCCATGTAATATATGATTTTATAATATTGTTTCTGATTACATGGGAATATTTTTGAGGTTTTTTTTTTTGGTATCTTCTTATTTTGGTATAATGCTAACTTACAGAAACTTTGCATGAATATAGTAAAAAGAAGTCCTATGTGCATTTTACTTTTATCCAGATTTTCCAATTGTTAACATTTTGCCTTCACTAGCTTAATCATTTGTGCTCACACATCCACACTGTCTCCAGACACACATACACACACACACTCTCTCTCTCTCACACTCACACACACACACACACACACACACTGAACCATCATTTAAGTTACAGATATGCTTCTGTCCCCTAAGTACCTCTGTGTGTATTTCCTTAAAAAGGACGCTCTTTTACATGACTACAGTACAATAGTCAAAAAAATTTTTTTTTGAGATGGAGTCTTGCTGTGTTGCCCAGGCTGGAGTGTAGTGGCATAATCTCAGCTCACTGCAGCAATATCTGCCTCCCAGGTTCAAGCGATTCTCCTGCCTCAGCCTCCCAAGTAGCTGGGATTACAGGCACGCACCACCATGTCTGGCTAATTTTTGTGTTTTTAGTAGAGATGGGGTTTCACCATGTTGGCCAGGCTGGTCTTGAACTCCTGACCTCAAGTAATCTGCCCACCCAGGCCTCCAAAAGTGCTAGGATTACAGGCGTGAACCGCCTTGCCCAGCCCAAAATTAAGTATTTAACATTAATACAATATAATACTATTATCTAATGTGTTCATATTTATATTTCACCAATTGTTTTAATAGTGTCTATAGTAATGCATATCAATTTTTTCCTGCTCCAAAATTACTCATTGCATTTAGCTATCATGGATTTGCCCTTTGTTATTTATTTCTAAACTGCTTCATATTCCTCAAAACCAACACTGCTCTTTTTTCAAGTTCTGTGATTTGCCTTCTGGCAAAACACCTGTATCAGAGAGTTTGCATCATTTTAAGTTTAGTACATCAAGGGAAAGACTCCCTCTCTTCCTTGCTTTCCCCATTACCAAGAAATACCGTTATATTATCATAGCCCTAGTTCCTAAAAACTTGGGATAACTTTGATTACCTTTCTTTGTTCTCTCAGTTGCAAAGCTCAGCTCCTTCATTTACAGCAGAGTAGAGCACTCAGCTACACTTGAGAGTTTTCTTTTCTGGAGGACCGACCTTAAGGTTTTACTTTTGTCCTTGAGCAAAGAATATTTCATCTGCTAGAGTGAAACATGTATTCTTATATTAATATTCAAAATATTTTATTCTCTTTGAACCAGCATGTTATTGAAGCTGAAATTAGTTTCCTCTGGGCATTTTTTTTTTTTTAAATGTGAACCCTTTCAAAGTATGGAACATCTCTTCATCCATCGTATGGGCTGATACCTGTCAATTACTTTTCTACTCTGGAATGGTATCCAGACCTGTGACACTCCAGGATGCCTGAACCATTGCACTCTGTAGGAGTGACACTTTTCTAACTTGCAGCTGTCATTCAAATTAAATCTGTTATTAATGCTTGATAGAAATATCTACCAAATTCTACTTACATCAAATTCTTTTCTCTGTGACTCAAACTGTTTATAATCATTTTTTGCTACTTTTTTCAAAACTGGTCTTCTATAATAGTAACATTTTCAGCCTATGATAGGCAAACTATGTTGCATTATTTCCGGTGTTTAGTAAACTGTTTACTGTAGTGCACCTATTGAATATAGAATCAACTCATCAGTGTGGTTTAGAATTTAACATTTTATTTCATCAAAATTATCATCACACTGCCAAAAATCATTAAAACTCTGAAAAAAAGAACCCTGCAATGCATTTAGCCATAGTTATGGTGAGTTAAAATTACAATTTCCTCTTTTGGACAATCAAAAACCTATATTGTTTTCTCAACAATAAAGACTTCATTCTCAGCATAATAAGTCAGTGAAAAACCAAATGAAAATTTCTGCAATTGGCATCTGTTCTGATAGGTTTGTGCAAAGGGCATGTTACTTCTCTGTACCACTGCTGCCACCCCTGCCCCTCCTGTCCCCACTTCTCTCCCGGCCCTCTTCCTTGAACAAACTGGGCAGGTTTCCCCCTCAGAACCTTGTGTACCTCTGCAACATTCAGGTTACATTGTTAAAATACATTTCAGATTCTCATTGTCTAAATAAAAATCATAGTAGCTGGCCAAATAGCCTCTGAAACAGCTCAAGCCCATCAATGTAATATTCTTTAGCTTCTTATCTATCCCCTTTACAAAGTTAGGAGACAAGTCCTCCACTTAATGCACAGAGGAAAACAAAGCAGTGCAGAGCCCTGAGTACAGTACTGATTTGGGTCCAACCAATACCTCTTACAAGCCAGTGTTTCTTGGACAGGTTACTTCATGGTTCAAAATTTAGTTTCCTTATCTGTACAATCAGAATAAAGATAGTACCTACTTCATGAGGCTAATTAATTCAATGCATAGTTATGAATACAGCAAGTCCTCACTTAAGATTGTGAAGATTCTTGGAAACCTCGACTTTAAGCAAAATGACCCATAGAGAAAACAATTCTTTTTTTTCTCACCAGTGCTATAATGAAACAGCATTGAACTGAATGACGTTATTGGAGGACATGCTGTATGTCACTTTCTATCTGTTTTGTGCCAGGCATTCTAGGCACTGTGGATATAGCAGCGAACAAATACACAAATATATCTGCCTCAGAGGCAGACTACAAACAAGAACATAGTTGAAATATATGTTACATTACCTGGTGATAAATACTGTAGAAAGCTAATGTAGTGGAGGGAAATAGGAAGACTGGAAATGCAGGTGAGCAATTTTAAATAAAGCTGTTTAAAAAACTTCTCTGAGAAGGAAACACTTAAAGACCTGAAAGAGGTGAAGGAGGTCAGTCAGGTGCAGATGATGATGAAAAGCCTTCCAGGAAGACAGAAACAGCAAGTGCAAAGGTCCTGAGCTGACAGCATGCTTTTTGTCTTGAACAAACAGCAAAGGAAGACATAGAAAAAAGCAGTACTGCGGAGACACATGTCCCCACCCTCACCCTGCACCCATCTATGAAGGACAGATGACAGTGTGAGAGTTTTTGTTTCTGTTTTCTACTGAGATGTTACATTTATGTTTATTGAACAGAAAAATGCACAACACATCCGATATAACAACAATTTTACATATTTCTTGGCAAATTCTCGCATGGTTTAAGAGAAAGAGCTCAAAGAACTAAAATCTTCAAAGAATGAGGTAAAGCGACAGTGGCAGGGAAGGGGTGGTAAATTGTGTAGTCTGATAAGCTGAGAGTCATAGCTAGGGACTTTGAGAGAGATGGGCAGGGGAAAGTTTTGGAAAGGAAGGAGGGCGTCCTGCTTCACTCCAGATAGGTGTACCAATAGTCATGGCTCGAGAGGGTTCCAGGGAGAACAATTCAGACTCAAATTCTCAAATTCTGGAACACCTAAAAAGGTGATACTTGGTTCTGCAGGATGGACTGATGTGAAAGGGATAAGAACATCTCCACCAAATTATTTATTCCATTCAAGATATCCTTAGGCAAACCTCCATCTTTCCACGGTCAGCCCAAAGTCCTGTCTAGAGATTAGCTACCATTGTTTACCTTCCCTATTTTGCAAATCTGACTGGAAACGAGCTCAAATTGGATAAGTTGAAGGTTCATTTTCTTCTCATAATTTGTTTGGGAATCAATCAAATTTATCTGCATAACTCACCTTCACATTGGATCTAAATTCCAGTTTTTCTTTGTGATGAATAGGCCAAGCATGAATTTAAGCAAGTTAATTTATTAGCTGCTACTATATTCAAACTGCAGCATAATAAAAGTAACGGATGACCCTAAATATTACATGACTATCTTTACTCTTGGGGAACAGGCTAATATATTTTCCCATACATCTGCTATTAATAAAAGTTATGGCCTTATTCTCCACAGTTAAAAAAAGAATCAATTCAATGAGAGTCCTAAGAAATTTATAAAGACATATAGATCTTTTCAGAACTAATAATTTAAACCACTTAAGTAAATGGAAAAGGAAAGATCAGACAAAATATGTCATTGCCTTCTCATTCTTTGCCTTCGGTTTCAGAATAAAACAGCTTATCTTTCTAAACTGATCTTTTTGGAAAAGTCTATACTATATTTAATATGAAAAGTTATTTACAAAATTTCATTCTACTGTTGGCAAACTTGTATTTAGAATAATTAAAATGAATACTCCCGGGGAAAGTTTGCAAGCAAACAAATTCTTAGTAATAGCAGAACATTTAAGTATGCTCATGTTAAATTTCCGATCCAAGGAAGTTATATATTTACTAATACATTTGTTTGACCTCTGAAATGTTCAGATACTCTAGGCCAGCACTAGAGCAATGTTCCACCAAAAAAGAGTAATTATTTTCATTAGAACTGTCTAGTTATTTTTTAATTTTGAGACAGGTTCTTGCTGTGTTGCCCAGGGTGTTCTTGTGCTCCTGGGCTCAAGTGATCTTCCTGCCTTGGCCTCCCAAAAGTGTCTAGCTATTTTTGAATAAACTTTTTACTTTGGACTAGATTTATAGGAAAGTCACACAGAGAGTACAGAATGCTCCCATATGCCGCTCTAGCTCATTCTTCCCATTGCTAACACCTTACAAGACAGTGGTATGCTTGCCCACATTTAAAAAGCTGATATTGTGCATTACTATTAACTAAACTTAAGACATGTTTGGATGTCACCACTTTTTCCATTAATGTTCTCTTTCTCCTCCAGGACACAATCTAAAGTCTCACATTGCATTTATTTGTCATGTCTCCCCAGTCCCCTCTGGTCTGTGACAGTTCTTCAGTCTTTCCTTGTTTTTCATGACCTTGGCAGTCTTGAGAAGTACCAGCTAGGCATCCTGTAGAATATTCCCCCAATCTAGGTTCATCTGATGTTCTTCTCACGATTAGACTGGGGTTATGAGATTTTAGAAGAATAGCACAAGGTGAAGTACCCTTCTTGTCACATCATCGAACTAGTTTTAAATCAGTGTATTTTGACTAGGTAAGCTTTAAGATCCTTTCCAGTTCTAAAATGTTATGATCATATATTGTATATAGCCCATTATATATATATATGTATGTGTGTGTGTGTGTGTGTATATATATGTGTGTGTATATATATATATATATATATATATATATATATAAACTGTTCCCATTCATAGCATGTTGAAAAGAGGCTCCTCCTTCAATCCAGCCATTTACTCCACCTACATATATATATATATATATATATATATATATATATATATGTATATATATATATTTTTTTTTCCAGTTTTGTAATTTTTGCTATCTGTAGCCCAGGGTCCCCAGTTGGGTGCACACTGTGAAAAAACATTCACTTACAACTGCTGCACCTTGAGTTCTTGTTGTTTCAGAAAGTTCCAGGGAGAAGAAGCTCAACTCAGGAATAAACAGCAACAACTAGTTGGATCCAGAGGTGCCTAAGTTGGAGATGAACTTTGACCAACTCCGCTCATTACTATACTAAATCCCTGCTCAGGGAGGAGTTTACTTGCCATGTTCTATACATGTGACATATTAGAAGCATGATCAGAACTAAGCCTACTCTACCTTTACTCCGCCGCTACAGGCAGTGACTCAGCTAACCAGCCCAATACAAGCTCTGTTCTCACCATTTTTGTGGGAGGCACTGCTTTGAGAACTATCCCTGGTATCCTTCTTACTTGTTCCAAGTAATAAAATCCCCTTGTTAAATTCTCCTCGGTTGCAATCATTAGAGTGTCACCCACCAGGTGATCGAACCCACCTGTTGTGTGTGTAACATCTAGTTACACTCAAATGATAAGCAGGTGAAGGAAGCCCGCATAATCATCAATTCATCGACTCTACTATAGTGTATTCACTTTATCCTTTTCCCAAAAACCATGTGCTCTCTATGGATCTCCAGCATTTACAGACTCATGAAAGATTTTATCAGTCTGCTAAATATTCCCACCCTGGGACTAAACTTACCCATTTGAGGCAAATATATTAGTAGGCTAAGCATATTTCTAGAACAAAAGGAAACAAATGAATAGTCCAATTTCTATAAAGATAGGAGTGTGTTAAATTACAGAGACACCAAGAGAAATAAGAAAGATGTTTCTCACTCCAAAAATTCATGCTTCCCTGCGTGAAAATAGCAGGAAAAGTTTGAGAGGAGAAAGAAGAAAAAACTGCTACTCAGTGGGCAAACCATCCTATCAAAATGATTTTGTAGTTGGTTTATTTTATTTTATGACCACTTGATTTTACACTTGCAGTACAATTGGGACTTAGTAGATTTGGAAATTAATATTGAAATGTTTTAGTAGTGAATATAGCACCAAATATACCCTATATTGACACTAAAAACTATACTTGCTTTGCATTTGTATGGTACATACACATTCTTTGCAGCAACCTTGTACAGTTCTATTTTAGAAGGGAAGAAATAAAGGGCCAGATACATTGTTATAAGATTTGAAATCCAGAAGCCCTTCCATGTAGCCTACACCCTTATTTTACAGATGCAAAGACAAAAAGCTAAAGATGTCAAACTACCATTCACAGCTAGTTAGTGGCAGAGCATGAACTTAATCTTTGGTCCTCTAGTCCTCCAGGCCTGCTTGCTGGCTCCTTTAGAGTAATAAAGCCAACAATGAAGGCCTAGACAGTACTTGTCATGGGTCAGGATCAGTATTGTTTCAAGCACTTCACACATATTAACTCATTATGCCCACAACACCCTGTGAGGTGGGTCTTCCAATTTACAGGTGGTGAAATGGGAGCACTTAGAAATTAAACACAATTAGAAATTAATGTGGCCAGGCACGGTGGCTCATGCCTTTAATCCCAGCACTTTGGGAGGCTGAGGTGGGCGGATCACAAGGTCAGGAGTTCAAGACCAGCCTGGCCAATTCAATGAAATCCTGTCTCTACTATAAATACAAAAAATTAGCCAGGTGTGGTGGTGGGCACCTGTAATTGGGAGGCTGATGCAGGAGAATCACTTGAACCCAGAAGGCAGAGGTTTCAGTGAGCCGAGATCACACCATTGCACTCTAGCCAGGGTGACGGCGTGAGACTCTGTCTCAATAAATAAGCAAATAAACAAACAATGTGCCCAGCATCACACACCTAGCAAATGGCAGGCTTAGGATGTGAACCCACATTGCCAAACACCTTAACTCAGATGCTGATTTCCTTGCTTGTTTCATTTTCTCACTCATGAATAGAAAACTTTAAATAGTTGTTACTGTCTCAAGCATGCATAGCAGTTTCACATGGCTAGGTGCAAGGAACCTGGAGGAGATTTTCCCAAGGTGAGCTGAAATAATATTATTTCTTGTGGCACTTGATGCTGTTGCTGAACTTCTCCTTACACTGTTCCCTTTTATAGCATGTTGAAAAAAGCTTCCTGCTTCAATCCAGCCATTTACTCCATGAAGGTATATTGAACACCTATTTTGCAGAAGGGATTGGAGATATAGCTGTGAACAAGACAGATATAATCTCTGCTCTCAAGGAGATTATAACTTAGTCATGGTGTGAAGCGAGGAATTTGGGATGGTAGAGGTAAAATTTCCTAACAATACAAGGGCAAAAGGATCAGCTGTTTTAAAAAAACGATATAGCAAATCGTAGCTGTAGTCTCCAACTGGTTAATAAGTACACAATTAAATATCAGATAGGGTCAGTGATCGTGACTTTGAAAGTAATAAATACAGTAATAAAGGCTAATGTAAGATACAATGGTTTGTAATATTCACTTCATTTATCTTCAACAGAAGAACAATTTTTAACTGTTTTTTTTTAAAGTATGCCAACGTTTGTTTTATACTTTTCAGAGAGAAAGGACTTTATAATATCTGCATTTGAGAAAAAGAAAATTGCACAATGTTTGAAATTAATAACTAGATACATTTTCTTCTGCCCCCAAACAAGCCTCTCTTTCTCCAAAACAAAACTTTTCAAAAGTACCTTGCAATGTCCTGGTAATCTCTGGAAGTTGAAAATATTTTAGTACCTGAGATTTAAGTCAGAAATAATTTTATTTTTATCTGCTTGCAAGAGGGAGGTTATGATATTTTCTTTAATAGCATAAAGTCTACAGAAGGGGATCTAATAATAGATCCTACAAAAATCTTTATTGTGGAATGGTGATTGTACTTTAAACTTCAAGTCCAGGTAATTGCATGCATTTATACTGTTCAGATTTTATTATTTACGACTCTGACATAAGTTAAAGAGTGAGCAGCTAGACAGTAAATAGAAACAATTATTTATCACCTAGCCAGCATTTTTATTTGTGCTGACTCATAAATTCCCTGATCTGCTCACATTAAGCCAATGTTTCTTTATTTGCATGCAGTCCGAAGGAGGAATTATGACTCTGAAATCAGGAAATCTCTCCCTTAGCCGCAGTGGCCCCACAGGGCACACATTGATGGCTAAATTGTCATTTGTTCATTTTTGCGTTTGCCATTATTTTCTCCCCACACAGATTGCTTGCCAAATGTTTCTGGAAACAGCATGGTCGTTTCCACGTGGAACAACTCACTGTTGGATGCTTGTATTTCTTCCGCTGTCAACTTCAATAACTTGGTCAAAATGACTCCAGCTCTAGTCACAAGTAAATCATTACTTCATGTGAAATTCCTCATTTTTATTGTAGAGGGTGTTAAATGCAATCTCAACTCATAAAATGATTTATTTCTTTACTGAGTAGAAAGGACATTAATCCAGTATCTCCAAAATCATTATAGTCACCACCAAGGCCAGATTGAACTCTATATCCAAATTATCTCTAGAACCCTTTATGCACCCCAAATCCTTCCTCTCTACCCTTCCAGTGTTAGAAGAGCAAATATTACTCTCAGAAGCTTTTAGTTGAAAAAAAAAAAAAAAGAAGCTTTTAGTTGAAACAGTCATCATGATTTTTGTGTACAGTGCTGTGTAATTAACATGCACGTATGTATTTCACTTGGGTTTTCTACATTTCATCTACATGTACGAAACACTAATACGTTGGAAGAGTGGGCATTTTAGAAATGGAGAAGCCAAGACCCAGAAGCAAGAAGGCTTATCCAGGGTGACACAGGCAGCAAGTCACCTTCTGCAAGTATCAGAATCTCCCGACTCTGTGAACACAGCCCCTGTTCATACCATGGTCCCCCAACAAACCAAAGACAGCTAAGGTTAAAAATAAAGATAATGGCCGGGCTCAGTGGCTCATGCCTGTAATCCCAGCACTTTGGGAGGGTGAGGCAGGCAGATCACGAGGTCAAGAGATCGAGACCATCCTGGCCAACATGGTGAAACCCCGTCTCTACTAAAAGTACAAAAAATTAGCTGGGTGTGGTGGTACGTGTCTGTAGTCCCAGCTACTCAGGAGGCTGAGGCAGGAGAATTGGTTGAAACTGGAAAATGGAAGTTGCAGTGAGCTGGGATTGTACCACTGCACTCCAGCCTGGCAATAAAGCAAGACTCTGTCTTAAAATAAAATAAAATAAAATAAATAAAGATAATATGTTGGACAATTCACAAAAAGATTGTGAATTGTTGGGATGGTTAAAGACATTTGACCATTAATCTAGTACCTTTAAAAGAAAATCCAAGATTGGCTGGGCACAGTGGCCTGTAGTCCCAGCACTTTGGGATGCAGGAGTATTGCTTGAGCTCAGGAGTTTGAGACCAGCCTCAGCAATATGGTGAAACCTCACCTTTACAAAAGATACAGAAAATTATCTGGGCATGGTGGCATGTGCTTATAGTCCCAGGTACTTGGGATGCTGAGGTGGGAGGATCACCTGAGCCCAGGGAGGTCGAAGCTTCAATGAGCCCTGATGGCACCACTGCACTCCAGCGTGAGCGACAAAGTGAGACGTTGTCTCAAAAAAACAAAACAAACAAACAAACCAAAACCCCATGATCTTGGGTAAAGAAGTAAGCCAGGTGAGGTGGCTCAGTCTTTAGGCACTAGCGGGCTGCAACTCAGTTACTGGAATCCGCTTCTGCCTTTCTCATCTTTTTGACTTTAGCTATATTTCCTTTTTTCTTCTTTTTTATTTTTTTTGAGATGGAGTCTCTCTCTGTCATCAAGGCTGGACTGCAGTGGCTTGATCTCGGCTCACTGCAACTTCCATCTCCCAAGTTCTCCTGCCTCAGCCTCCAGAGTAGCTGTGATTACAGGCACATGCCACCACACCTGGCTAATTTTTGTATTTTTAGTAGACACGGGGTTTTGCTATGTTGGCCAGGCTGGTGTCAAACTCCTGACCTCAGGTGATCCACCTGCCTTGGCCTCCCAAAATGCTGGGATTACAGGCGTGAGCCACTGCCCCCGGCCATACATTTCCTTTAACATATGCCCTATTTGTCTTCTGTATTTCCCCTATTTTAGATCTCTTTTATTTTATGCCTTTAGTCCCTTAGGTTTCTTTTACCCCTTTAACCAATTCCATTTGATAAAGATGCCCCTTTGTCTAAATGTTGCTTTTTTTGTCAGACAGTGAAAATTCTGTGAGTTTTGAAACTTGATCAACATAGGATTGAACCTCAAATCAGTTGCCTGCTATGTGACTTCAGGCATGTGCAATATTTCCCCCGTATAGAAAAACATAAATTAGAACTCACTTCATCCAATTGCTATGAGCTTTTTAATGATAATTAAATTGCTATATGCACAGTGCCTGGCACAAGGAAGGTAATCCGAAAGGCAAATTCCATTCCCTTGCTATGATCATATTCTATCCTCTGTGTGCATTTAGGTAACTTACTTACTTCGTGTTTACAGTACACTGCAATGATGATCAAGAGGATAAGCATGAAAAAACAAGGCTAAGATGAATTCAACACACATGCTCTAAATATGATATCTACTGGTCCAACGTCTGTATTATCACGATGAATTTAGATAAAAGCATATAAAATCACCTATTGGAGTGAAAATCTCTTAGTAATTTATACATGCAAATAGCTTAAGCCTTACATTTAGAAAATTATGGAAAATATTTTCTTTTCACAATCCAGTGCCACAAGGCTTATTGCAAAAAAGATGCATGAACCTAAATATACCTAGGTAGTCTATAGTTCATTTGCTATCAAATAAACATTTACCGGTTTCCTGTTTTATATCTGGCTTCCTGGAGTCTAGGTTAGTTTCCACAGAGAGAA
The DNA here is from genome assembly GCA_963573385.1 of Cacajao melanocephalus. Classification (NCBI taxonomy): domain Eukaryota; kingdom Metazoa; phylum Chordata; class Mammalia; order Primates; family Pitheciidae; genus Cacajao; species Cacajao melanocephalus. Next base: position 41,147 of record CAUYLG010021673.1, on the reverse strand, counting down.
GTACCCAAAAGTTACAATAGGCATTCTTGATTGAATTCTAATGCTTTCCCAGTTGATGTGGAGCAACCAAAGATAGGCTTCAAGAAAATTTGGAATCCACATAATTTCAAAATAGACTAGAAATTAAGGAATCCTTGGCACTGTTGAGCTATTTCATGGTGGCATGATAGGATTTGGAAGGTAGAAATGGCTCCACGGGCTCAGTATCCTCAGCACTATTTCTACCAGACTTCTTGGTCTTACATATCCATTCCATGCCTCTGGACCCAGATTCCTGGACATCCTTTGGAAAATGACAAAAGAAAGTTTCTCTTAATTTGATCTCTAATTTTAACGATGAATTTAATCAAGGTTAAAAAAAAACAACCTTAGATCATCTAGTCCAAGCCTCTATTTTATAGGTAAGGAAACTGAGGCCTAGAGCAGCAGAGAGACTTATCTAAATCATACCTCTGGTCAGAAATAGAGGGTGACTGGGCTAACTATGGGGCAGAGACATCAGATAGAGAGTGCTGCCTCATAAGCAGAAAGTGTAAAATCAGTGCTTGGCTCCTTAAACTAGACTTTAAGTCTTCAGAAGTGTACATGGTGAATTAATCATGCCAATGACGGGAGAGTGGTTACGTTGCTTGCATGAGAATGCTGCTTTTTGTGCAATATTTTAAGAGTAGGAGCTGTAAAGCCTAAGAAAAAAGGCATATTATGAAATTTACATAAATGTTTTTTCCTCCAAAAATGACAAATTCTTTATGGCGAGAATTTTGGGCTACAGGTTTGAAGTTACAGGTAATCACTGCTAAGGGAAGTTCTCTTTTAGAAAAATGTTTAGGAAGCATTGTGGGGACTGATAAATTCCCATATCATGTTTCTAAATATCTTGCATATGACATACAAATCTCCTTATAAGAAAGAAAAGCCCTGACAATGGGAAATGATCATGATTCAACATTAAGTGAGATAATGTGATCTCAAATATTTAAAACATTTACACACGGAAAACTGAAAAACAGTATTCCAAACTATTAATAGTAGTTATCTCTCAATTGCGAGTGATTTGTTTCATTTTTAAGATTTTTTGTCACTTGCTAATTTGCAATAAATACACATTACATTTATTCTTTAAAAGATTGGGCCAGACACATTGGCTCATACTTGTAGTCCCAGCTATTTGGGAAGCTGAGGCGGGAGGATCACTTGAGCCTGGGAGTTCAAGGCTGCAGTGAGCTATGATTGCGCCACTGCACTGCAGCCTGAAACCTGTTTCAAATATATATATAATATATATTTTTATATGTATCATATATATTTTTATATGCATAAAATATTTATATATTATATATATTTTATATGTACATATGTGTGTGTGAATATGTCTCCACATTCACACTTATCTGCATATTTTAAAAGAGCCATTATCTTCTTCGTATAGACTTAGTGTCAGTTATCATAACCATGTATTACCCAGAGTATAATTATCAAAGGAGTTGCAGATGGATGGAAATGCAAGGAGTTCATAAAGTTATTTTTCTAGACATATAGGAGCTGCAATTCTATGTAGAGTGCACCACCACAGTCATGGGTAGACAGGTTGTAGATAATCAAATGATCCTGAGGTATTCTTTAAGATGGGGTACGGAGTATAGCTAGACCCCAGGCAGACAGCACCACCCACTCTCCACTCCTTTTCTTCATCGAACTACTCACAGACTTTCAAGTTTGAGGAAAACCCCCACCTTCTTCTACCCTGTTACTAGATAATTTTCTTTCCAATATTCTGACCGACCCTTACCCCTCAACACTTGTGGGGGGTTAAAAAAAAAGATCTTCCCAGTTACAGTTGTTGGTTTAGACTCCAGGACCGTAAAATAAACATTGTGGAAGATGGGAGAGGGCTAGGAAACTTTCATTAGTACAAGTGCATTAATATTAGTCACACTTGTAATCCCAGAGCTCTGGGAGGCCAAGGTGGGAGGATTAATTGAGCCAGGGAGTTCAAGACCAGCTTGGATAACATAGCAAGACTCTATATCTAAAAAAAGTTAGAAACAAGTTGAATGCTGCTTGCTGTGAAAAAAGAGAGTTCCATTAGAGGAGTATTAAAAGGATATGCTTTTAATACTCCTCTTTAAAGCACATATGTTTAATTTGTAGTCCCACCACATGGTGATATCGATCTGATGATCGATATCCAGAAAGACACTGCGGCGGAAGGTGAGGAGACTGAAGTCAACTGCACTGCTATGGCCAGCAAACCAGCCAAAACTATCAGGTGTTTCAAAGGGAACATGGAGCTAAAAGGTAAAATACTCCTCTTTAAAGAGGAGTATTAAAAGGATACCATCACAATCCAAGGTTTTATAGGAGGACAAACTAACGATTTGAGAATCCCGGGTCTTTTTTCTTCAGAACTGGCTCAGCCTCCTGCTCTCGTGTTTCCCAGCCACCCTCCACATGTCCTTATTCTGTGGAAACTGCTGAAGTCTTCATCCACTTTCCAGCCTAGGCAGCAGACACAGGCCCAAAGATAATTTCACATGAGCCCAAGGACATGGAGACAGGAGGGGAGGCTCCTGAGAAGCAAGCACTCAGGACCACACCTGGTGACAAAGGTAGTTTTTCTGCTATGCTAAAGTTTAGTGAATCCTGAGTAGGTTACCACATAAAACCCAGGACATCCCTGTCACATTTGAATTTCAGATAAACAATGAATACATTTGTATGCAAGTATGCATGCTTACACTAAAAATTGTTGGTTGCTTAAATGCAATTCAAATTTAGCTAAGCATTCTGTGTTTCTGCTTGCTAAATTTGTTAACCCTAATCCTAAGTAAAGTAATGAGATCCAACAAAATAAGATGTTCACCCAATTTAAGCAATTAAATAAATACTATTGATAGTCCAGTTCTAATGATATTTTTTCTTATTTTAAAGGTTTGTATTTCAAAGTATTTTCAACTTATGTGATTTTGAGATCTGCAAACTTCTGTAGTATTTTTTACTTGTTAAAATGTAAATAATGTTAACAATAATCTGTGATTATTTACATAATTGGTATCATGATAATTAAGCTTTAAGTATTTATAATATGTATTTTCCCTATTTAAGAATACATATTATTCTTAAATAATAAGAATACATATTATTCTTAAATAGGGAAGATAATAAGAATACATATTATTCTTAAATAGGGAAGACACATCTTTTAAGTATTTATAATATGTATCTTCCCTATTTAAGAATAATTCTAATTGGTAGCAAATTCTTTTCTTTTTCATAATGAGCCTTACAACCATAGAGAGACTGAGAGATGGAGACTACATTTACTTCAGAGAGTGATTGGTGCAGAGGTATGAAGAAGGTGGTGTTGAAATATTTGTGACAATATTGGCAAGGAGTCAGTCTCTTGCTATTTCACAATGGCCTTAATCCTAGTGATGGCAATTTCTTCTTGTAACAGAGAAAGACAGTGACACCAAAAGAGAAATATTCAAAGTAGGATGAAAGAGGCTGACATTAGAAAAGACTTCATGGTGATTGGGAAAAAATGGAAAAAGATTTTGAAAGCGCTGCATCACAGGGTGCACTACAATCACGAGCTTCATGCCTTACACGGTTTCCTTTTCTGTCATACTGACTGTGCGTCCTCAGTGTCTTCTGGGAACCAGAAGAAAGAGCAGCGTTTCCAAACACCAAGAGGTGAATTCAAGCAACCCTCATCTAGATGAAGCACCACTCAGTAATGCTCAAAAGCCAGATCAGAGACAATGTGAAATTCCCTTCTCCCAAATAGTTAACGGCTGTGTTCAAATACTCCACCAAGGAGTCTGACCAAGCATGGAGCAAGAAACAGGTGGAATAGAGCACCTCAGTCAGTGCAGTAGAAAAGCCATAGGTCAGAATTTTGGACACAACTCTGCCACCAACTAGCTTTGGCCTGGGCAGATTCCTCAGGTTATCCTTCTGTAGAATGAAAATTTTGAGCAAGACTAAACTTGTACATGCCCTGTCAGGCTAAACTCCAAAGAAACTTAGTTCAATTATTTTTTTCCCAAAACCTCAGTTCCTTTGTCTCCTTTTTCCCCCTACGCCTACCTGGTAAAGGGCCAACCCTCAGTCATGCCAACTATCTCCAATCTCTGCACTACCAACTCCCAGACAGTTGAGAACCACAGGAGAAAGTGGCACCACTGAGGTCAGTACCTCCCCAGATCCCTAGCCAGCAGCCCACCCTCACTTAGCAGAGGCCCTCTCCTCAGTTTGGAGAAGTCAGGGAACTACCTCAAGTCCCTCCTGTTTGGTCTGCCAGCTCACTCCCAATGCACTAACGGTTTTCCTCTTCCTGTCTTAGCAGAAAAGGATATTGCCTTAGATGATGCTTCATTACCATTGCCTTATGAGATAACTTTCTTCTCTTCTGTTCTATTGGAGGATTCTCTCAGCATGAAATGTTTATATCATCTATTTTTTTAAGAAAAAACCAAACCAACCCTCTCTTATCTGTCCTTTCCTGCTGTTTCCTTTATTAAGAGTTAAGCTCTCTGAAGGATAGTCTGTATTAATCATTTCCACTTTCTTACTTTAATTCACTTTTCCACTCACTTCTATCTGTTTTCTGCTCCCAACACCTAGTGAACACCTCCTAAGGTCATCACCTGCCTTGTTGTTAAATCCAGTGGGCTCTTTCTAGCCCTCAGGCCTCATAGCACTTTGCACTAAAACGTGTACTCTGAAAAGTCCTTTTTCTTGGCTTTTATGACATCTGTCTCCCCTTCTGCTCTCTCCCCTCCATCCCACCACCTAATCTATCCCTTACATGTTGATATCTCCCAGGGCAGTGTCCTGGGCTCTTTTTCCCTGGCTGGATTTACATACCAAGTTTCCAATATGCTTAACTTTTCCAGAACTGAACTAGTCATTATGCTGTTTAAACCCTCTATTTATTTCTCAACTGGGGGGATCAGCAGGTACCTAAACATTCATAATAGAAATCTTAGCACCACCCTTAAATTCACCATTCCTCGCACCTCAATCATAATTGATCACCAAATCGTATCAATTCCATCTCTTTGGTGTCGTATTCATTGCCAGGCAGATCTGATCTGGTCAGAACCAACTCATGACACCCAACTGAAAATCTGTACAGGTTCTAGAGCACCTACAAGATAGAGCTTACCTCTTTGCCATGGACCTCAAGGTCTTTTTAAAGCCATTTCTTCCATACCTCATTGATCTCGTCTTCAGCCTCTCTCCTCTGTTGCACCCTAGAGTTTTGCTAAAACAAATGCCTGAGTTCTCTAAAACGTGCCATGCTCTCATGCTGCCAGGGCCTTTGCACATGATTATCCTTTCTGCTAGAATTCTCTCATGACTCCTCAGTTTCCCATTTCAGCTGCCCGACTTGTACTCATGTCTCAAGGCAGTCTGGATGTCCTCCCCACCTACAAATCTTTCTCGGTGCCCGGTCTAGGTTGGTGCTCCTCCTATGTGGTCCTCAAGGCCACTGATTCATTTTACCCTGCATCAGTTTTCCAGGATGGCCACAACAAACTACCACAAGCCTGAGTGGTTAAAATAGAAGAAGTTGGCCAGGCATGGTAGTTCATGCTTGTAATTCCAGCACTTTGGGAGGCCAAGGCGGTGGATGGCTTGAGGCCAGGAGTTCAAGACCAGCCTGGCCAACATGGTGAAACCCATCTCTACTAAAAATACAAAAATTAGCCTGGTGTGGTGACACACACCTGTAACTGAAGCTACTCAGGAGCTTGAGACACGAGAATCGCTTGAACTGGCGAAGTGGAAGTTGTAGTGAGCCAAGATTGTGCCACTGCATTCCAGCCTGGGCGACAGAGTGAGACTCTGTCTCAAAAAGCAGAAGAAATTTATTCTCTCACAGTTCTAGATTCTCGAAGTCCAAAATCATGGTGTCTCTTTGAAGACTCTAGGGAAGATATCTTCCTTCCCTCTTCTAGCTCTTGATGTCCCAGGCAACCCTTGATGTTCTTTGGCTGGCAAATGTATCACTTTAATCTCTGCCTCTGTCTTCCCCTGATGCTCTCTGTGTGCTTCTGGGTCATCTCTCCTTATCAGGATACCAGTCATTAGAGTTAGGGCCTATCCTAACCAAGTGTGACCTGATCTTAAGTAATTACATTTACAAAGACCCATTTCCAAATAAGATCACTTTATTTATTTTATTTTTTTTATTTTTAGAGACAGGCTCTTGCTCTGTTGCGCAGGAGAGAGTGCAGTGGTATGATCCTAGCTTACTGCAGCCTTGAACTCTTGGGCTCATGTGATCCTCCCCCATCAGCCTCCCAAGCAGCTAGGACTACAGGTGTGTGCTATCAGGCCCAGGTAATTTTTTTGGTAGAGGTGAGGTCTCACTGCATTGCCCAGGCTGTTCTCGAACTCTTGGCCTCAAGTGATTCTGCTATCTTGGCCTCCCTCAGCACTGGGATGATAGGCATGAGCTACTATGCCCAGACAGCATCACATTTTGAGGTTACTGTTGGACATAAATTTTGTGAGGGGACACTATTCAATTCACTACATGTCATAACATTTATAATACTGTAATGAAGGAGTCTATTTTCCCATTTCCCCCATCTGACAGTGAGGTCTTTGAGGAGCAGACCATGTAATACTCATCTTTGAATTTTTGCTGTCTAGTTCAATGTCTACCATACAGCAGAAATTTTAAATGTTCTTGAAAATGAAATTATGTGCTTGTATGATTTTCTCTTTTAACAATTAAATTTTCCCTAATTTGATACAACTAACTTCTTTCTAGTTCAACTTTATTGGTACTTCACTTTCTGTCCTTTGAGTTTTTACTGTATCTACAATATATCTTTTACATAACATCTTTTAATTCAGTCATAAACAGTTTCTATAAAACACAAGGATTCCAAAGAAAAATATGAGAGAGAAGCAGTGGATGCATGAAGTCAACAGACAGCTAAAAAATAAAAAAGAGATGGAAGTGTGATGTAGTTTATTATGAAATATCTGGCCCTCCAGATACTTCTTCAGGCATTATGTTACCAGAGCTTTTGCAGTTATAATCCCTTACATTTTAAATATTGTGTAAACCTTCTAGCTGTGTTGAACAAAGTTATTTTCAATGAGGTACTATATTAGTATCACTGGGGGTGTGAGATTAAGTGTAAGTAAGTGTGAGATAGGCATTATGTAAAAAGACCAAACCTACAACTGATTGGGGTACCTGAAAGAGACAGTGAGAATGAAATCAAGTTGAAAAACATACTTCAGGATATCTTCCAGGAGAACTTCCCTGACGTACCAAGACAGGCTAATAGTCAAATTTAGAAAATCCAAAGAACCCCAGTAAGATACTCAATGAAATGAACAACCCCAAGACATAACCATCAGATTCTCCAAGGTCAAAAATGAAAGAAAAAAATTAAGGACAGCCAAAGAGAAAGGCCAGGTCACCTGCAAAGGGAAACTCATCAGACTAACAGAAGAACCTCTCAGTGGAAACCTTACAGGCCAGAAGAGATTGGGGGCCAACATTCAACATTCTTGAAGGAAAGAATTTCCAACCCAGAATTGCACATCTGGCCAAACTAAGCTTCACAAGTGAAGAAGAAATAAGATCCTTTTCAGACACGCAAATACTGATGGAATTTGTTACCTTGCCTTGCAAGAGCTTTTGAAGGAAGCACTAAATAGGGAAAGGAAAGACCGTTATCAGCCACTACAAAAACAAATGAAATACACAGACCAGTGACACTATGAAACAACCACATAAACAAGTCTGCAAAATAACCAGCTAGCATCATGATGATAGGATCAAATTCACACATAACAGTATTAACCTTAAATGTAAATGGGCTAAGTGCAAAAGACATAGAGTGACAAGCTGAATAAAGGGTCAAGATCCATCAGTATGCATTCTTCAAGAGACTCCTCTAACATGCAAAGACACACACATAGGCTTGAAATAAAGGGATGAAGGAAAATTTACCAAGCAAATGGAAAACAGACAAAAGCAGGGGTCTCAATCCTAGTTTCTGAAAACAGACTTTAAAACAACAAAGATAAAAAAAAGACAGAGAAGGCATTACATTATGGTGAGGGGTTCAATTCACCAAGAAGAGCTAACTATCCTACATATATATGCGCCCAATATAAGAGCACATAGATTCATAAAGCAAATTCTTAGAGACCTACACAGAGACTTAGACTCCCGCACAATAATAATGGGACACTTTAACACCCCACTGACATTAGACAGATCACTGAGACAGAAAATTAACAAAGATATTCAGGACCTGAACTCAGCTCTGGATCAAGAAGACCTGACTGATATCTACAGAACTCTCCACCTAAAAACAACAGAATATACATTCTTCTCATTGCCACACAGCACTTACTCTAAAATTGATCACGTAATCAGAAGTAAAACACTCCTCAGCAAATGCAAAAGAACTGAAATCATAACCAACAATCTCTTAGACCACAGCTCAATCAAATTAGAGCTCAAGACTAAGAAATTCACTCAAAACCACATAATTACATGGAAATTGAACAACCTACTCCTAAATGACTCCTGGGTACATAATAAAATTAAGACAGAAATCAAGAAGTCTTTGAAATTAATGAGAACAAAGAGACAATGTACCAGAATCTTTGGGACTCAGATAAAGCAGTGTTAAGAGGGAAATATGTAGCACTAAATGCCCACATCAAAAAACTAGAAATATCTCAAATTAAAAACTGAACATCACAACTAAATGAACTAGAGAACCAAAAAGCAAGCAAACCCCAAAGCTAGCAAAAGACAAGAAATAATCAAGATCAGAGTGAATTGAAGGAGATAGAGGCATAATGAAAACCTTTCAAAAAAATCAGTGAATCCAGGATGTGTTTCTTTGAAAAAAAAAAATAAAAATAAAATAGATCTCTAACTAGACCTATAAAGAAGAAAAGAGAGAAGAATCAAATAGACACACTCAGAAATAAGTGGGATATTGCTACAGACCCCACAAAAATCAGAGAGTACTATAAACACCTGTATGCACATAAACTAGAAAATCTAGAAGACTGGAAACATTTCTGGACACATAAACTTTCCAACACTGTACCAGGAAGAAGTTGAATCCCTGAACACACCAATAAGGAGTTTTGAAATTGAGACAGTAATAAATAGCCTACCAACCAAAAAAAGCCCAGGACCAGATGGAATTACAGCTGAATTCTAACAGAGGTACACAGAAGATCTGGTACCATTCTGACTGAAACTATTTTGAAAAATTGAAAAGGAGGGACTCCTCCCTAACTCATCTTATGAGGCCAGCATTATCCTGATACCAAAACCTGGCAGAAATACAACAAAAAAGGAGAAAACTTAAGACCAATATTCCCTATGAGCATCCATGTAAAAATCCTCAACAAAATACTGGCAAACCAAATCCATCAAAATGCTTATCTACCATGACCAACTTGACTTCATCCTTGGGATGTAACTTGGTTCAACATATGCAAATCAATAAATGTGATTCATCACATAAAAAACCAAAGTCAAAAACCATATGATTATCTCATAGATGCAGAAAAGCTCTCAGATAAAATTTAACATTTCTTCATTTTAAAACCTCTCAATAAACCAGGTATTCAAGGAACATACCTCAAAATAGTAAGAGTCATATATGACAAACCCACAGCCAACATCATTCTGAATGGACAAAAGCTGGACGCATTCCCTTGAAAACTGGCTTAAGACAAGGATACCCTCTCTCACAACTCCTATTCAACATAGTATTGGAAGTTCTGGTCAAGGCAATCAATCAGGCAAAAGAAAGATTTGAATAGGGAGAGAGGAAGTCAAATTATCTGTGTTTGCAGTGGATATGATCCTATATCTCGGAAACCCCGTTGTCTCAGCCCAAAAGCTTCTTAAGCTTATAAGAAGCTTCAGCAAATTTTCAGGATACAAAATCAATGTGCGAAAATTGCTAACATTCCTATACACAAGCAGCAGGGAAGCAGAGAGCCAAATCATGAATGAACTGCCATTCACAATTGCTACAAATAAAATAAAATGCCTAGGAATACAGCTAACATGAGAAGTGAAGAGCCTCTTCAAGGAGAACTACAAACCTCTGCTCAAGGAAATCAGAGAGGTTACAAACAAATGGAAAAACATTCCATGCTCATGGATAGGAAGAATCAATATTGTGAAAATGGCCATACCTCTCAAAGTAATTTATAGATTCAATGCTATTTCCATTGAACTACCATTGAAATTCTCACAGAATTAGAAAAAACTTTTAAAATTCATATAAAACCAAAATGAGCCCAAATAGCCAAGACAATCCTAAGCAAAAACAACAAAGCTGGAGGCATTACCCAACTTCAAACTATACACAAGGCTACAGTAACCAAACCAGCATGGTATTGGTATAAGAACAGACACATAGCCAGGCACGGTGGCTCACGCCTATAATCCCAGCACTTTGGGAGGTCGAGTGGGTGGCTCACAAGGTCAAGAGATCGAGACCATCCTGGTAAACATGGTGAAACCCCGTCTCTACTAAAAATACAAAAATTAGCTGGGCCTGGTGGTACATGCCTGTAGTCCCAGCTACTCAGGAGGCTGAGGCAGGAGAATTGCTTGAACCCAGGAGGCAGAGGCTGCAGTGAGCCGAGATTGCAGCATTGCACTCCAGCCTGGGTAACAAGAGCGAAACTCCGTCTAAAAACAAAAAAAAAAAAAAAAAAGAACAGACACATAGACCAATGGAACAGAATAGAGAACTCAGAAATAAGACTGCACATCTACAAGCAGCTGATCTTCAACAAACCTGACAAAAACAATCAATAGGAAAAGGATTCCCTATTTAATAAATGGTGCTGGGAGAACTGGTTAGCCATAAAGCAGAAAATTAAAACTGGACCCCTTACTCACTTCACAATTTCAGAATGTCTTCCATTGTTATTAGTTTTAATTTTTCTTTTTAGTAGTCAAAGCATGTGATAAAAATAAACAGTAAAAATATAGACTTAAAATGACTTTCATACATGCCCATCTCTGCTAATTAAGGGCACCACTTGGCCCCCGTCACCCTGGGTTCCAATTATACTCATTGCAATTAGGTTTCCCAGTTCAGAGGCAGCAGCTCCCACTGTAGTTTCTGACCTACAGAGAAGATGAATCACAGAGCTCTTCAAAGATGTTGGGGCTTTACTCACAAATTTACTTCTCACAGTCATAGTGAAAGTTGTCTTCTGGACCCTTCCAATGTGGATAAACAGGTTTTAAATGATAAGTCCACATCCCAATCTCCTTAAGCCTTGGACACCTTCCTCTACAGTGTAGCAAGGCAGTTCTGGCATTTCAATTTCATTTAGGGTAGTCTTACCTTTCAGTTCGTATTTCAGTCACCAACCATCCAAACTGTTAGAGCTCTTTCTAACTTCTTGAACTACAGTACTGAATCCAGAATCTCTGCTTAGTGAACACATATCAGCCTGATTCTACATTATGTTCCTTCCGTGATTATCCTACACCTTTAAGATCCTTCACCACACATATTTCCCAGATTTCCGCCTGTGTAAATTGGAAAAAATATTGTGCAGTTCTTGTTAGCACACCTGCTCATGGGTGACACTTTGGACTTTGGGTTTTGGAGCCTGCTGGGACTTGAGTTCCATTATAAGTCTAGAAGCCAAGAGCAGTGGTAGGGATAGGCCCTGAGGAATCAGTAGTGTCTTGCAATGCAGTTACCTTCAGGGAGTCTATACAGTTTCCTCAGGAAAAGCAAGGTGAATCTCCTCAGATGAGGATGGAGTTGCTGCTTCTACTGACAAAGAGGATTTATCAGAATGTAGGGGGGTCAACATCACAAGCTTCATCAGAATCTTCCCATAAGCCCCATTCCAGTGTTCAGTATCCCATTCCTTCCCCACCATAGCCCTCACTTTACAGCAGACACTCTGCAAGTCTGAGAATTTAATTTGCATTGTAATTTAGCAACTCATAGGATGAGACTTGGTTTGGTTTTCAGCGGTTTCAGTTCTGTGGCTGCAGATCATAAAGATTGCTTGTATGGCAGACATAGAAATTTTCAGGTCATTTATGTGGTGCTTGAGCTAGGAATCTGAATCCTCATGTAAAATTTTCTTTCCCCCATTTTTTCCAGTCCCATTGGAGCAACCAGCCAATCTCATACTCATTAGTTTGACAAAATGCTCTAAGGTATCCAATCCATGGCCATCCAGGACCTTACCTCTTTTAAGTATTGGATCAGGAGTATCCAATGATGATGTTTTGTTTATCTTCATTGCCACGTAATGCCATGGACTATCAGTGTTCTTTTTACTGGGGGAAATAGTGTCATTAGCATCTTTAAATCTACTCAGACTAGAGAACCAATTCCAGAAACCCCAGCATGAAAACTCATCATCAAGATTCCGTTTCTCTAGAACTACTTCATTCTTGGCATCAAAATATATTCCAGGTTCTCCAGAAAAACAGAACCAACAGACTGTGTGTATGTGCACATGTATCTATACATCTGTATTTATGTCTATCTATCTATCTATCGATTGTCTATGTATCTTGGTCTGAAATATGCAGGACATGATGGCAAGCTAAAGATCAAGGAAAAGTTGATGTTACATTGTTGAGTCCAAAGGCAGTTTTGAGGCAAAAATCTTTTCTTTTTCAAGAGACCTCAGTCTTTTCCCTTAAGGCCTTCAACTGATTGGATAAGGTCCGTACACATTATGGAGGATACTTCAAAGTATTGATTATACTAATTTAAATGTTAGTTATATTTAAAAAGTATCTTCACAGCAACATCTAGACTGGTGTCTGACCAAAAACTGGGTATCATGAGCAAAGTTGTCACATAAAATCAACCATCAAAAAGTTGTTGAGCATCTTTCATGCATTTGTTGGCAATTTACATATCATTTATATATTGAATATTGGACATTTGAAGAAATACTGATTCAAATGCTGTGGTCATTTAAAAAAATGTACTATTTGTCTTTTTATTATTAAGTTGCAACAATTCTTTTTATATTTTAGATGTAAGTCCCTTATCGGAAATATGATTTAAAAATATTCTCTCCCATTCTGTGGGCTGTCTTTTCACTTTCTTGATGGTATTGAATGCAGAACCAATGTTTTGATGAAATCTAACTTTTTAATATATATATCTTGTGCTTTTGATATCTCATCTAAGAAATCATTGCCTAACCCAAGGTAATTGAAATTAACTCCTCTGTTTTCTTCTAAGATTTGTATATGTTTAGCTTTTATATTTAGGACTGTGATCATTTGGAGTTAATATTTGTGTGTGGTATGAGATTAGGGTTTCAATTTTATTCTTTGCATACGAATATCCAGTTATACTAGCACTATTTGTTGAAGACACTTGAAATAGTTTGGATATGTGTCCTCACCCAAATCTCATGTTGAAATGTAATCCCCAATGTTGAAGGTGGAGCCTGATGGGAGGTGATTAGATCATAGGGGTGGGTTTCTCATGAATGGTTTAGCATCATCCCTCTGGTGCTGCTCTCACCATAGTGACTGAGTTCTTGTGAGAGCTGGCCATTTAAAAGTGTATGGCACCTTCGCACTGTCTCTCTTGGTCCTGCTCTGGCCATGTAATGTGCCTGCTTTCCCTTTGCCTTCTGCAATGATTTTAAGTATCTTGAGGCTTCCCCAGAAGCTGAATAGAAGTATCATGCTTCTTGTACAGCCTGCAGAACCATGAGCCAATAACCCTCTTTTCTTTGTAAATTGCCCAGTTTCAGATACTTTTTTTATAGCAATGTGAAAATGAACTAATACAGACTATTCTTTCCCCATTGAATTTTTCTTGGTACCCTTGACAAAAATTAATTGACTATAAATATGAAAGTTTATTTCTGGGCCCTTAATTTTATTCTCATGACTATATGTTTATTCTTATGCCAGACTGTGGTGAATTCAAGGATTTGGGGACCAATCAAGGAAACATCAAGACCACAAGAAGGCAATACTGTACATCAAGCTTTATTGGGTGGTGACTGAGAGGGTTGCATGTGAATAGAAGTGCCTCACAGCAAACTTTCCAGAGACAGAGGAACAATATCACCATGCAGTAGGAAGACAGGGCAAGTTTATTCCTGGAAAAGAGAAAGATTGAAGAAAGGACTTCTATGTTGCTCAGCAGCAAGGTAGGGAGACACTGGGTAAGAGAGCTCCAAGGGGTAGCAATGGTTTTGGGTCTTTTATCACTACAAAATTTGTCTTATCTATGGTTAGTAGGTACTGGATGCAGTTTCGCAAGTTATATGAAGCAGGTAGACTCTACATACCTAAAAATGTGTTTATTTAAATACAAAAATTAGCTGGGCATTGTGGTGCATGCCTGTAGTCCCAGCTACTTGGGAGGCTAAGGCAGGAGAATTGCTTGAACCCAGGAGGTGGAGGTTGTGGTGAGCCAAGATCGTGCCATTGCACTCTAGCCTGAGTAACAAGAGCGAAACTCCATCTCAAAAAAAGAAAAAAAAAGTTTATTTTTGTTATCTTCAAAGCAATTGGATGTGTAAGAATTTGAGTTTAGCACAGAGGACTTTGAGCTAAAAGTCCTATCCTGATGTGAAAAAGTAAACAATATAAGGGTCAACATACAGGAGCCAGTTTTGGTTTGCTTATGTAGTGCAATAACACATTGTCTTGGTTACTATAGCTACTGTAGTAAGTTTTGAAATCAGGAGGCGTGAGTCCTCCAACTCTGTTCTTTCTCAATGTTGTTTTGGCTCTTCTGAATTCCTTACATTTCCACATAAATTTTAGAGTCAGTTTGTCAATTTCTGCAGGAAAAATAGCTGGGATTTTGATAGGAAAATTGTGTTAAATCTGTAGCTCAATGTAGGTCATTACATTTTCTGAGTCATGAATATTGAAAGCGTTTCATTTATTTAAATCTTATTTAATTTCTTTCAGCTATGTTTTTTGGTTTCTAGTGTATGAATTTTGCACTTGCTTTGTTAAATTTATATCTAAGTACTTTGTTCATTTTTATGCTACTGTATATGGGTTTGTTTTCTTGCTTTCAGTTTTGATGTATTTACTATTAATGTATAAAAATAGAATTGATATTTTATATTGATCTTGTATTTTGAAACCTTGCTGAACTAATTTTTAAATTCAAATAGTTTTTTTTAGTGGATTCCGTAAAATTTTCTGTATTTTAATTGTCCTTTACTCGAAATTTTCAGAAGGTGTTTTGAAAGTTTGTTCCAATTTTAACCTTTAGTTAGCCCATTTTACCATACTTTTTAATCAAGGAAAGTTTCAAATATGTTTCAAATGGGATTTTGAAGTAATTTTAAATACTTCACATATACCCACCACCTATATTCAACAGGTGTTAACATTTGTCATATTATTTATCTGTCTGTGTATCTATCTAGCTATATGGATGGGTTTTGTTTTATTTGAAACAAATAAACAAGGGAGTTATTTGTAAGAGAGTTGCAAGTAGCATGAAACTTTATCCCTAAGTACTTTTTGTACACCTTTCATAAGTATATTCATCTACATAACTACAATACCATTAGAACTTCCAAGAAGCTTCACAATAACTTCTTAATATTATCTAATATTCAGTCCACATTCAAATTTCTCCAGTTGCCTCAAAATATCATTTTTTGCTTTAAAAAAATCTAGGATCTAGACAATGGTCATAAGTTGCATTTGATGATTAAATTTTTTAAAACTCTTTTAAGCCTGAAAATCATACTACTTTTTTTTAAATGACATCATCTTTGGGAAGACATAAGAGCAATTATCTTGTAAATCCTCCCACACTCTTAATTTGTCTGATTGTTTCCTTTTGTTGTCATTCTCCTTTTCTCCTTTTCCTCTGCATTCCTGTAAATTGTAAATTAGATCTAAAGGCTTAATTAGATTCAGGGGAAACATTTTTGGCAAGGATATTTATTGGGTAATGCTATGTAGTTTATAGTGTACTGCATCAGTGGCATATGATGTCAGATTGCTCATGATTAGTAATGCTGTTTGATCAGTTTGGCAGTTAGTCTGCATCATCTTTCCATTATAAAGCTACTTTTTCTCCTCTGCAGATAAAGATCTCAATAGTCAGGTTGACAAAATGACCCATTCTGTGAGTATAAGTTTTCACATTTTTCTAGCCACCCTTCTTCCTAATGAATGGACTCTTGTGCAATATACATGGCAAAAGGGATGGAGGTTATGAATTAGCTCATTAAGTGCATATCACTTCATTAAATCTGATAACACCATCCCAGGTGCCTAACTGTTGGGAATCCATGAGCCCCACACATTGGGTGCTAGAATGTAGGGATCTATGAGCCCCATGTTGGGCACCAGAATGTAGGGAGCCAGCCCTACATCACCCGTGGGTACCTGGAGTTTGGTGGCAACAAAGAAATGAGAAAAAGACAGATTAAAAGAGACAGTGGGACCAGGGGGCCATCACTAATTACTCTGGAGGAGGCATTGAAGGTCCTGAGCTCTGATCATCCACTCTATTTATTGGTTACAATCACTTTGATTTACAGGGTAGGGGTGGAGTGATGGTGGAGTGAATCAGTGAGCCAGAAGTGAATCGGTAAGCCAGAACTGGTGTGTCATCCTAAGGATTGATAACAGTGGCAGTTTGGGACTTTCACAAAACAAGAACATGTGGTTATCTTTAGCTTATTATCTATCTACAGCTGATGGAATGTGGGCCTTACAAGGAGCCTACAAGTCTGGCTACGTCATAGTGCTACGAAGGGGTTTTATGTCCTTGAGCACAATGTTTATGGTAACAGCGCCGAGGTCACCCTGCACCAGAACATGAGGCATGAAGAGACTTTCCTCCTCAGAGGCCTCCTGTGGCGTTTCACAGTTTGTTCTTCCTTGTTTATAAGTTATTCATAACCAATTTATGTAGGCACTCCGTAAGTCCTTTCTCCTTTGCCGCATTTCCCGACACCTAACCTAACACCATTGCCCACAGTATGATGACTCACAACGTGACGTCCTTCCAGTGAAAGCCAACTAACCAGTTGATAGTAGGTTGTTTATATTAAACCCTTTTAATCCTGATCATAGTAGTAATTAATCTGCAATGGAATACCATTTACTTTGGATCTGGATTTACCTTTCTTGCTCACAATATTTCTGCCCAAAATATTTCTCATGGATATAGGAAACACCTTATTCATAATCAAAGTGTCCCACACAATATTTTTTCTGATTAAAAAAAAAAAGCAATTCACAGCAGTAATGAATTCATGCCATGCAATTCACCGGTCTTACCATGCACCCTATTACTGAGGGAGCTGCTGGAAAGCTTCATGAAGATAAGTATGCTGCCAGTGAAGAGATAACATTCTATGAAATTGGATAATATCCTACAGAATATGCTTTGAGGCAGCAACCAATATATGATGCCATTTCACCAACTGCCATAAACCATGAGTCTGGAAATAAAGAGGTAGACATGAAAATGGCTTCTCTCACCCTCACATCTAATAATCCACTACAGAATGTTTGCTTCTGATTTCTAAAGGTTTGGCTTTTGCTCGTTTAAAGGTCTTAGTTCTGAAGGGAGAAATGCTTCCACCAGGAGACACAATAATAGATATATTGAATTGGAAGTTGAGTCTACCATCTGGCCCTTTGGTCTTCTCATGTCTCTAGACTAACACAAATTAGTTGAGGAATTTGGCTCTAATTTCTACTAAATGAGAAGTTGGTTTACTTTTGAAAATGGCATCAGAAAATAATATCTGGATGTGAGAAGATTTTTTCTGGATACCTCTTACCACTTCCTTGTTCATTAATACAAATTAACATGCATCTACTGCAACTCAGCAAAAACAGAATCAGTATGAACTCAGGCCTTTCAGAAATAAAACTTCAAATTAATGCACTAAGTAAAAATTTACAGCTAGCTTAAGTGCTGGCTGAAGGCCCAGGAAACATGAAATGAGAAGCAGAAAAAGTTATAAGTATCAAATACATTCTTGCCACCATTAATAGAAATGAGGATTGCAGCAGCTAAGCATATTTTCTTCGTTGCTTCTTAAGTATTAATTTACATATTTTAAACATTTCTCTTACTGTATTCCTTTTCTGTATTATGTTATATACAGAATTTGCATGGTAATTAACTTTACAATGTAGTTTTTATATTATAGAATATTCAGGTGGGATTATAAATGAGCTAGGAAAGCAAATAACATCATCCAAAGATGAATATATAATCATTGAGATATTTGGTCTCTCTTTTTGGGATTTGGGTGAGAAAATTTTTGTTTGTACAAAGAGCATCTTATTGAGAAGCATGAAGTTATTGTTATGATATGGTGGACATGTTTGTCCCCTTCAAATCTAATGTTGAAATGTGACCTCCAATGTTGGAGGTGGGGCCTAGTGGGAGGTATTGGATCACTGGGGCAGATCCCTCATGAATGACTTGGTGCGATTCTTACAATAATTGGTGAGTTTTTGCTCTGAGTTCATGTGAGATCTGGTTGTTTAAAAGAGTGTGGCACCTCCTCCCTGCTTGCTCCCTCTCTTGCCATGTGACACATCTGCTCCCTCTTCACCTTCCACCATCATGGTAAGTTTCTGAGGCCCTCACCAGAAGCAGATGCTGGCACCACACTTCCTGTACAGCCTGCAGAACCAGGAGCCAATTAAATCTCTTTTCTTTATAAATTACCAAGTCTGAAGTATTCCTTTGTAGTGACGGAAATGGATTAACATATGCTGCTATAGAGAAGTTTAAATAAAAATCAAAGAAAGTGTACAACCAATACCTTTTATAAATATCAGAGTACAAATCCTAAACAAAAAAAAGTAGTAAATCAAATCCAATTACATAAAAATGACAATGCATCATGAAGAAGTTGGATTTATTCTAAGAATACAAAGTTGTTTTAACTTTCAATAAGCAATGATTAGAATTTATTTCATCATTGTAATAAAAATGAAAACCCATATGATTATATGAAAAAATGTAGAAATATGCATTTGATAAAATTCAAAATCCAAGGCAATTTTTTTGTAAATTAGTAACAGAAGAGAACTTCCTTTCTAACAAAAAGTATTAAAATCCCTCTAGTAAACACCATCCTTTGTGGGTGAAAGAAAACTTTCTTCCTGAAACTGGAAATGAGACAAGAATGCCCACTCTAACCCTGTTTACTCAACATTGTAATGTGTCCTAGCCAATATAGTAAGGCAAGAAAAAGCAAACAAACAAATAAATGAAAGAAATAAAATCTATAATGATTAAAATACAAGGGCTATTTACAGATGACATAATTATACATATTGAAAATAAAAAATAATGTACAGATAAACCATTAGAATTTAGCAAAATTACCAGGTCCCACAAGCATTCCTCTATGCCTGCAATAAACAGTTAGAAAGTTTAATTTTAAATGATTTAACTTAAAACATTAAGCATGTAAAACATTTAGAAATAAGTCAAATGAAAAATGTGCAACACCATTTCATCTAAAACTGAAAAAAGTTATTGAGACATAAATGAATGGTAAGGACATAATACAAAAGTAAATTAAAAACTTGAATTAATAAATTTAAGCCTTGGAATTCATATTAATGGGTTAAAGAAATCAGCTCTCCCCAAATTGATCTATAGATTCAATGCAACACCAATAAAAAGAGCTAACAGAGTTCTTTTCTATGAAAATTTATGAGCTAATTTTAAATTTTATTTGAAAATACAAAAGGCCAAGTTTTTTTCTTGAAAAAAGAAAAAATACAGTCAGACTTACTCTAGTGGACAACATGATTTATTATAAAGCTATGGTAATTAAGAGAGTATTGTCTGCAAGGATAGCCAAATATACCAGAAGAACAGAGCAAAGAATCTGCAGTCAGCCCTGTAATTATACAGATGATTGATTTATGAAAAAGATGACACTGCTGACCAGTAAGGGAAGAATGTTCTTCAATGAAAGATGTTGGGACAATTGTATAGCCAAATTCACAAAATGAATCTTGACTCCTACACCACACCATACACAAAAATCAATTCTAGGTTAATTGTAAACTTAAATGTGAAAGGAAAGCCTAATAAAATATTATAATATGATGTAGGAAAAGGCTTCTTAAAGAGGACAGTAAAAACATTCATAAAAGTTGGGTAACTTGGACTCCATTTAAATTAAGGAATTTATTCATAAAAGTACACCACTGTGAGTTTAAAAATAAGCCACAGAGTGTAGATGTCTCTATCTGTATGGCAGATGTGTGCATGTGTGTGTCTGTATGGTGTATGTGTGAAAATGAGCTTGAATCAGGAATACACACATACACACACACACACATATATATACATATATATTTTTAGCTTTGCTAAATTGAGGGAAAAAAACACCCCTCCCCCCAAAAAAAGACAGGGAAAACTAGGAACTTGAATGAGTACAAACCCAAATGGCCGATAGACACATGAAAATATTGAACATCATTAATAATCAGGGAAACGCAGACTAAAACCATAGTAACTTTTTTTTTCAGTCAAAGTCTCTCTCTGCAAGCAACCTGAAAAACATATTTGAAAATATCATCCATGAAAATTTCCCCAGCCTCGCTAGAGAGGCCAACATTCAATTTCAGGAAATGCAAACAACCCCTGCAAGACACTATACTAGATGACCATCCGCAAGACACATAGTCGTCAGTTTCTTCAAGGTAGAAATGAAAAAAAAAAAAAATCTAAAGTCAGCTAGAGAGGAGGGGAAGGTCATCTACAAAGGCAACTCCATGAGGAAATAGCAGAGCTTTCAGCAGAAATTTTACAAGCCAGAAGACATTGGGGGTCTATAGTCAGCATTCATAAAGAAAAGGAATTCCAACCAAAATTTCACATCCAGCCAAACTAAGCTTCATAAGTGAAGGAGAAATAAGATCCTTTTCAGACAAGCAAATGCTAAGGGAATTCATTACTACCAGATCTGCCTTAAAAGAGGTCCTTAAGGGAATGCTAAATATGGAAATGAAAGACCGTTACTGGCCACCACAAAGACACACTTAAGCACATGGACCACTGACAGTGTAAAGCAACTACAACTATAAAGTTTGCATAAGATCAGCTAACAACATGATAACAGGTTCAAATTTATACGTATCAAGATTATGTTTGAATAAAGATAGGCTATATGCCCCAGTTGAAAGGCAGAGAGTGGGATGGGCATGGTGGCTCATATCTGTAATCCCAGCACTTTGGGATTGGGAGGCCAAGGCAGGCAGATCACAAGGTCAGAAGTTTGAGACAAGCCTGATCAACATGGTGAAACCCTGTCTCTACTAAAAATAAAAAATTAGCCAGGTGTGGTGGCATGCACCTGTAATCCCAGCTACTCAGGAGGCTGAGACAGGAGAATTGCTTGCACCTGGGAGGCAGAGGTTGCAGTGAGCCAAGATTGCACCACTGTACTACAACCTGGGTGATAGAGTGAGACTCCATCTCAAAAAAAAAAAAAAAAAAACAGAGAGTGGATGAGGCATAGTGGCTCACAGCTGTAATCCCAGCCCTTTGGGAGGCCAAGTTGGGCAGACTGAGAACAGGAGTTTGAGATCAGCCTGAACAACGTAGCAAAACCCTGTCCCTACAAAAATACAAAAGCTAACTGGGTGTGGTTATGGTGGCACACACTTGGGGTCCCAACTACTGGAGAGGCTGAGGCAGGAGTATCGCTTAAGCTGGGGAGACAGAGGTTGCAGTGAGCCATGATATTACCTGGGCAACAAAGTGAGACTGTCTCCAAAAAGGGCACAGACTGGAAAGTTGGATAAAGAAGGAAGATTCAACTGTATGCTGTCTTCAAGAGACCCATCTCACATGCAATGACACCCATGGGCTCAAAGTAAAAGGATGGAGAAAAATCTACTAGGCAATGGAAAACAGAAAAAAATCAGGGGTTGCTATTCTAATTTCAGACAAAACAGGCTTTAAACTAACAACAACAATAACAAAAAGACAAGGAAGGGCATCACATAATAGTAAAGGGTTCAATTTAAGAAGAAGATATATCTTAAATAAATATGCAACCAACACAGGAGCCAGATTCATAAAACAAGTTCTTACAGACTTATGAAGAGACTTAGATAATCACAGAATAATAGTAGGAAATTTCAACACCACACTGATAGTGAAGCAAGAGGGCCACAAACAAACCTCTTGAACACTGAACAGGGAAGGAAGTGGTAATTTTATTTGGCCAGGAGCTGCAGCGGTATAGATGCCTCAACAACTGAGCTCCCCGACTAGAAAATCCTGTTCTCTTTTAAAAGCTTTCAGTCTTAAAGGGTACATGTGAGGGTCGTGATTGATGACATAAGCGAGGGGTACGTGACTTAGATTGGGGGTCTAATTGTGATTAAGCAAGAACAGTATCTTCTGGGGAAAATTCCCCCATATCATATCTATGATTTATAGAGAGGATTGTGGTTAGCAGTAGGGAGTTTAATCCTTTAGACCTGACCGGCAGTGCCAACTGGTCCCTCCTCTTTCTGACTTTTAACTTCTCCTTTTGAGATGCAATGTAGAAGGCTAAAGGGGAAATGGCCTTAGGAGCTCAGGAGGAGGGGGTCTCCTTCCTCAATAGTATTAGACAGATCATCAAGGCTGAAAACTAGCAAAGATACTCAGACCTGAACTCAACACTTGACCAAATGGATCTAACAGATACCTACAAAACTTTCTGCCCAAAACCAACAGAATATATATTCTCATCTACACACTGTGACTGAAAAAATAGTTACTATGATTTTAGTCTGCATTTTCCTGATTATTAATGGTGTTCAATATTTTCATACATCTACATAGAATATATATTCTTCACATCTACATTGATTTTGGAGCTTGTGCTCTAACACCACACAATTGGCCATAAAACAATTCTCAGCAAATTCATAAAAATGAAAATCATACCAACCACACTTTTGGACCATAGTACAATAAAAACAGAAGTCAATATTAAGAAGACTGCTCAAAACCATACAACTACATGGAAATCAAACAACTTGATCCTGAATGGTAAGCAATGAAATTGACAGAAATCAAGAAATTCCTTCAAACTAATGAGAACAAAGACACAACATAACAGAATCTCTGGGACATAGCTAAACCAGTGTTAAGAGAAAAGTTTATAGTGCTAAGTGCCCACATCAAAAATGTAGAAAGATCTCAAAATAAGAACCCAGCATCACACATACAGGAACCAGAAAAACAAGAGCAAACCAATCCCAAAGCTAGCAGAAGACAAGCAAAAACCAGAATCTGAACTGAAGGAAATTGAGCCATGAAACACCACACAACAGATTAATGAAAGCAGAAATTTGTTACTTGAAAGAATAAATAAGATTGATAGACTGCTAGCTAGACTAATAAATAAAAAAAGAAGACCCAAATAAATAAATACAATAAAAAATGGCAAAGTGGACATTGCCACTGACCCCACACAAATACAAAAAAAAAAAAAAAAAGTCTCAGAGACTATTATGAATACCTCTATGCACACAAACTAGAAAACCTACAAGAAATAAATTCCTGGAAACATACAACCTCCCAAGATTAAACTAGGAAGAAATTGAAACCTCTAACCGACCAATGATGAGTTCCAAAACGGAATTAATAAAAAGGCTACTAACCAGAAAGAACCCAGGACCAGTTGGATTCACAGCTAAATTCTACCAGATGTACAAAAAAGAGCTGGTACCAATTCTAATTAAATATTCCAAAAAATGAAGAGGAGGAACTCCTCATTGTATGAAGACAATATCATTTCGATATCAAAACCTGGCAGAGACACAACAAAAAAAACAAAACATCAGGCCAATATTCTTGATGAACATTGATGCATAAATCCTTAACAAAATACTAGCAAACCAAATCCAACAGCACATAAAAAAGATAATCCACCATGATCCAGTAGGCTTTATCCTGGAATGCAAGCTTGGTTCACAAATTCAAATCAACAAATGTGATTTATCACATAAACAGAACTGAAAACAAAAACCACATGATCATCTCAATAGATGCAGAAAAGGCCATTGATAAAATTAAATATTGCTTCATGTTTAAAAACCCTCAATGAACTATGCATTGAAGGAACATGCCTAAAATTAATAAGGGCCATTTATGAAAACCCCATAGCCAGCAACAACATGCTGAATGGGCAAACACTTAAAACAATCCTTTTGAGAACCAGAGTAAGACAAAGATGCCTTCTCTTGCCACTTCTATTCAACATAAGTACTAGAAATCCTACCCAGAGAAATCAGGCAAGAGAAAGAAATAAAAGTCATCCACATAGGAAGAGAGGAAGTTAACCTATCTATTTGCAGAAGATGCTATTCTATGCCTAGAAAACCCTGTAGTCTCTACCCAAAAGCTCCTAGGTCTGATAAACAACTTCAGCAAAGATTCAGGATACAAAATCAATGTACAAAAGTCAGTAACATTTCTATACACCAAAAACATCCAAGCTGAGAGCCAAATCAAGAATGTAATTCCATTCACAATAGGCACAAAAAAGAATCAAATACCTAGGAATACAGCTAACCAGGGAGGTGGAAGAACTCTACAACAAGAATTACAAAACACTGCTGAAAGAAATCGGAGCTGACACAAACAAATGGAAAATTATTCCACGCCTATGGATAGGAAGAATCAATGCTGCTAAAATAGTCATATTACCCAAAGGAATTTACAGATTCAATGCTATTCCTATCAAACTACCAATGACATTCTTCACAAATCTCTTTTTTAGAACTATTCTAAAATTCATGTGAAGCCAAAAAAGAGCCTGAATAGCCATAAGAAAAAAAAGATAAAGAAAGGAAGGAAGGAAGGAAGGAAGGAAGGAAGGAAGGAAGGAAGAGAGAAAAGGAAAGAAAAAGAAAGAAAGAAAGAAAGAAAGAAAGAAAGAAAGAAAGAAAGAAAAAGAAAGAAAGGAAGAAAGAAATTAAGAAAGAAAGAAAGAAAGGCAAACATAAGCATCACAGCCCTATTCACAACAAAACTGGAGGCATTACTCTACCTGACTTCAAACTATACTACAGGGCCACAGTAAACAAAACAGCATGGTACTGGTACAAAAACAGACACATACCTACAATTATCTTATCTTTGACAAAGTCAACAGAAACAAACAATGAAGAAAAAACTTTCTATTTAGTGCTGGGATAATTGGCTAGCCATATGGAGAAAATGGAGACAGAACCCCTTCCTTATGCCATATACAAAAATCAATTCAAGATGGATTAAAGACTTAAATGTAAAACTTAAAACTATAAAAACTCTAGAGGAAAATCTGGGAAATACAATTCTGGACATAAGCCCTGGCAAAAATTTTATGATAAAGACACCAAAAGCAATTGTAATGAAAATTAAAATTGACAAATGAGATTTAATTAAACTAAAGAG
Source organism: Cacajao melanocephalus (assembly GCA_963573385.1). Lineage (NCBI taxonomy): Eukaryota > Metazoa > Chordata > Mammalia > Primates > Pitheciidae > Cacajao > Cacajao melanocephalus. Next base: position 15,681 of record CAUYLG010021673.1, on the reverse strand, counting down.
CTTCTTTGCAGCAATAGAAACTATCAACAGAGTAAAGAGACAGCCTACATAATGAAAGAAAATATTTGCAAACTATGGATCCAACAAAGAGCTAATATTCAGAATCTATAAGAAACTTAAACAAATTATCAAGCAAAAAATAAACAACTCCAAAGTAGGCAAAGGATATGAACAGAGACTTTTCAAAAGAAGACATATACATGGCCAAGAAGCAAATGGCAAAATGCTCAACAACACTAATCATTAGAGAAATGCAAATCAAACCCACGATGAGACACCATCTCAAAAACGCAATGAGATACCATCTCACAACAGTCATAATGGCGATTATTAAAAGTTCAAAAGATAGTTGCTGGTGGGGTTGCAGAGAAAAGGGAATGCTTATACACTGCTGGTGGAAATTTGAATTAGCTCAGCCATTGTGGAAAGTAGTTTGACAATTTCTCAAAGAACCTCAAACAGAATTACCATTCAAGCCAGCAGTCTAATTATTGGGTGTATACCCAGAGGAATATAAATTGTTCTATCATAAAGACACATGCACATGTCTGTTCATTGCAGCCCTATTCACAATAGCAGAGACATGAAATCAACTTAAATATCCACCAATGGTACACTAGATAAAGAAAATATGGTACATGTACACAATGGAATACTACACAGCCATAAAAAGAACAAGATCATGTCCTTTGTAGCAGCATGGATGAAGTTGGAGGCTGTTATCCTAAGTGAACTAACGCAGGAATGGAAAACCAAAACCACATGTTCTCGCTGAACTAAACACTGAGTACACATGGACACAAACAAGGGAACAACAGACGCTACTTCAGGGTACAGTGTGGAAGGAGGGTGAGGATTGAAAAACTATCTATTGGGTACTATGCTTTTTTCCTAGGTGATGAAATAATCTGTACACCAATCCCCTGTGACACACGATTTGTCTATATAACAAACCTGCACATATACCCCTGAACCTAAAATAAGAGTTTTTAAGCAAATAAATAAATAAGCAGGAGAAAACAAGTTTGTTCGGCCAGGCTGGAGTGCAGTGGCACTACCATAGCTCAATGCAGCCTCAGACTCCTGGAATAAAGTGATACTCCCACCTCAGCCTCCTGAGTAGCTAGAACTATAAGCACATACCACTATACCTGGCTAATTTTTAAAAATTACATATTTTAGAGATGGAATCTGTCTATTTTGCCCAGGCTTGTCTTCAACTCCTGGGCTGAAGTGATCCATCCTCCTGCTTCAGTCTCCCAAGTTGCTAGGATTTAAGGCATGAGCCACTGTGCCTGGTTTTATAATAACATTATACACAATACACATCACAAGGGCTAATTTTTTAAAAATAGAAGAGAAAAAAACGGGGAGAAAGTGTTGGCAAAAATGTGGAGCAACTGGAAATCTCATTAACTGTTGGAAGTGTAAAATGATATAACTTTGGAAATCTGTTTAGCAATTTTCATTATATTTGAAAATTCACATTCACTATGTCCTGCCAATTCTATTCCTAGGTATGTACCACATAGAAATGCACACACACACACACACACATATATGTTTAGAAACATAAACAGCACATAAATAAGAATGTTCATACCAATATTATATATAATAGTCTCATATTGAAAATAAGTTTTATTGATATATAAAAGGACAATGAACAAATTCTGGTAAATTATAGCATATTCATGCAGTGATAAACCAAAATAGCAATGAAAATGAAAGAACTGTTATATGCAATAACATGGATAAATCTCACAAACATATTTAGTGAGAAGGCCATATGCAAAAGAGTATATTTATATTTATATTGATTTCAAAGACAGGCAAAACTCAGCTATGATGATAGACAGAGCAAAGCTGACCTTTGGAAAAGACGAGGTGGTTAATGACTAGGGGTGGTCATACCAAGGGCTTCTAGGTTGTTCTGTCCTTGAATTCATTTATACCCACAAGTTTACTTTGTGAAAATTCATTTCTTGGGAAGTGCACTTATCTATGCTCTTTTCTTTATGCATTTTTCAATAAAATTACTTGAATATTTATTTACATGTTCATTCCATAAATATTTATTAAGCATTGAGTCACTGTGTTACGCACTGGTGACACAGCAAAGAATGAGATAGCCATCTCTATAGTGTAAGCATAGCAAAAGAGTAAAACTTTAAACAGAGTATTGTGGGAACTCATTTGAGTGACAACTAAGTAGGAAAGAGAGAGCCAAGGAAGGTTCCTAGCAGAAAGTAACGACTGAGCTAAAACTGTGGGAATGAATAGTAGTTGGAAATATCAAAGTTGGTAAAAGAGGATGTTAATAATAATGTTTCAAGCAGAAGAACCAGCATGTAAGAAAGTCTGTAGGTAATCCATTACAGTATGATAGTCAAAGAGATCAGGAAGAAGCTTCTGCAGTCATACAGGCTTTTAGACAGCAATGACCTGTCCTGTAGTAGCAGCAGTAAGAATGGAGAGAAAATAGATGTATTTTAGAGAGAATTCACAGGTAGAATGAAGAGGACTTTGTCATTGATCAGACCTGGCTGCTAAGGCACAAAGATGAGTCAAGGGTGATTTCTAGATATGTAGTAAAGAATGTGTCTTACACCCATAAGAAACAGAGGGAAAGGAACAAGTGTGAGCTAGACAGAGGTGGTGATAATAATTTTGAGGGTTTTTTTTTTTTTTTGCTGTGTTTAGTTGAGATACCCATGGGATATCAAAGAGGAGATCAAGTAGGTAGTCTAACATACAGAAATAAGATTCTAAGACAGATCTTCCCTGGGAATACATATTTTGAGGTCCCTGGCATGAACATGGATATTAGAGACATGGAAATGAATGGGATTGTATGGCAAATATGTCAGTAGAGAAAGAGGCCTAGGATAAACCCAAAGGAACTAGGCAGAGAAAAATGAGCTAATAAAAAATTATAAACAGCACCCAAATAAAAGGGAAAGAAACCAACAGAGTGTGGTGTCATGGCTGCTAAAGACAGAAAATATTTCCAGCAGGGAGATTTTCACAGTGTCAGATGCTTCAGGGAGGCAGTAGGTAATGAGGATTGATGACCTTGGCAGAGCAGTTTGAAGAAATGATGAGGGTGGAGAGTGGTGGCGGGGGGTGGGGGTGGGCAATGGGCTGAAATTTGGAAAGGAGAGGAAGCAGAGGAGCAGCTGTGGGCAGAGTGGAAAGTGTGAAAGCAAAAATCAAATTTCCTGAGTTAACTTTGTAGTTCTTCCTCTGCCCGTTGGCTTCCAACCCCCTCCCCCTGATGATACTTGTGCATTTCATTCAAAGTATTATTGGTTGCAGTGGCCTCTTATATCCTGAAAATTGATTATATACTTCCTTGATGTCTTTCATAATTTATCTTCTCAGTTCCACCCCACAACCAGGCCCCTTATCACTGAAATGGGTCACTTTGTTTAGTTTCCCAGTTCACCTCCCTAATGCTAGTCTTGCTCGTTTCCACTTCACCTTTCACACACCACACCACCATCAACTTTTAGAATGCAGATATCATCATCTTTTTCCCCGGCTCAAAAGGCTTGAATGGCTGTCCATCAAATTGTAAGATAAAGTACAATGCCTTGGCACGGCCTGCCAAGCTTTCCAATTCTGATTGCTTCCCCTCATCCCTAAAGGGCCTCCGCTTCTCCCCTCTTGGCCTATTAAGCTTATGTTCCAGCAACACAAAATTCCTCAGACTTTTCCAAACATGCTGTATTTCCTTGTGTCTCTTGTTTTTTCAGGTGTTTGGAAAAATCTCTATTCATCTTTCAAGATGTACATCAAGCATGTCTTCCTTTATAATGTTTTCCCTGATCCCATCTGTACCCATCCATGATCACCGTGGCTTTTTATTTTTATTTACTTCAATCATTATTCTATTACTCTTTATCCATACATCCTGTATTGTATTCTATGTTTACCTCCCCCAAGAGATGTGACTTCCTGGAACACAAAACTTTTTTACTCCTCTTTGTATTTCTAGTACTTAAGGCACTGTTGGGTATGGAGTGCAAAATCTTAAATTGCTGTATCAGCTGAGAAAGCATTACTTCTATTCCTGATATCAGCATGATTGCTTTACCAATATCAGAGGTGGGTCTCCAAAGTGGTAAAGGATGCATGTCTATGTAATTACATTATGTGTGCAGGGTGTCTCTGGGCTCCAGTGAGGGAAAGAACACCTTCCACAGCAGGCTTGAGTCTTTCGTTTAAGTGCACCTAGAATATCAAACACCTTCCTTCTCATCTTAAGGACTTCTGGCGATCTAGTCTCTACCAAAATTTCCATGAGAAATGATCTCCATTATTAGAAAGAAGGCCAGGCTATACTTCAGGGCTTTTTAGTCCAAATGGCTTATTGAGGATTCTGCCCCAGAGACCCAGAAGTGTGAGGAAACCCACAGGTTGCATATTAAGGAGATGCTGAACAATACCGTCTATCTTAAGGGAATACCTGAGACCAGATAATTTGCGAATAACAGAGATCTATTGCTTATGATTCTAGAGGCTGGGACGTCCAAAGTTAAGGGGCTACAACTGGCAAGGGCCTTATTGCTCTGTCATCCCATGGTAGAATATGGAAGGGCAAGAGAGCATGCAAGAGACAGCAAGAGGAAAGGGAGCTGAACTCATCCTTTTATCAGGAACCCACTCCTGTAATAACTAATGCACTCCCCTAATAATGGCATTGATCAATTTATGAGAGCAGACCCCTCATGACCTAATCACCTCTTAAATGTCCCCCCTCTCAATAGTTTTGAAGTGGAGATTAAGTTTCCAACACATGCTCTTTGGAAGACATATTCAAACAATCTCACCACCTTTTTTACTCAATGGCTAAATGTAATTTTTGTCTCTAGAAAAAGCTGTTATAGCACTCATAAGGCAAGTCTAGGCAAAACTCATAGACAGGAATCCTTGCAAATTCACCTACCTTTTATTTTTTTCCCAATTTGACTAGATATTTTTTTCCATCTTTACCTTGTACACACATGCTTTATATATTTTTGCAATTAAGAATAATTTTTTTGTTGGTCACTACTTTAAGCAAAATTTTTTTTATTGATCTGTGTTGCTTTAAAAGTTCCCTCATTCCTCGCTATTACAGTTTAATTCTTAAATTCTGGTACCCAAAAAGAAAACAACTTTATGCAAGGATCCTCCTTTTGACTAGGTAAGCATGGCTGAATACTAATTGACTAAATCAGTCCCAATATGAGTCACTGAAGACTATTCTTAATAGGTCTGATTGTAGTAATTGTTCTTGCTATAAAGTGATCTCCAGTTCATTTTATATAGTATTTATAATATTTATGGGTTTTAAGGAATAATCTGGCAGGCTTTAATTTGATAATTTCTGTATTTTTTTTTTAAAGAAAGAAAAAGAGAAGAAAGAAAGTGAGAGTGAAAGAAAGAAAAAAAAGAATGTAAGAGAGAAAGAGAGAGGAAGAGAAAGAGGGAGAGAGAATGGGATTCTTGTTTTATTGCCCAGGCTAGAATGCAGTCTAAAAATGGGTATTAAAAACCTCTTTTATGCCAATAATTGTGCTTAACAATGGAGACAGGAAGGAATGAGAAATCTCTGTTTCAACATAATCACCTTTAGCAATATAATATCAGACATCATTGATCAAACACAAATTCCCAGCCATTGGGAATAGTTTTTCTAACTGCATTACATCATTTAATCTTGATTACATACTATGGGGTAGATTCTATTTTTTTTATTACTTTTTAAATTAATGAATTTATTTAACTTATTATACTTTAGTGCCATGGTGGTTTGCTGCGTCCATCACCCCGTCATCTACATTAGGTATTTCTCCTAATGCTATTGCTACCCTAGGCCCCTACCCTCTGCTATCACTCTCTAAGCCTCCCACTCTCTAACAGGCCCTGTTGTGTGATGTTCCCTCGCTTTGTCCATGTGTTATCATTGTTCACCACTCACTTATGAGTGAGAATATGTGGTGTTTGGTTTTCTGTTCTTGTGTCAGTTTGCTGAGAATGATGGTTTCCAGCTTCATGCATGTCCCTACAAAGGACATGAACTCATCTTTTTTATGGCTGCATAGTATTCCATGGTGTATATGTGCCACATTTTCTTTATCCAGTCTATCCTTGATGGGCATTTGGGTTGGTTCCAAGTCTTTGGTATAGTGAACAGTGCTGTAATAAATATACGTGTGCATGTGTCTTTATAATAGAATGATTTATAATCCTTTGAGTATATATCTAGTAATGGGATTGCTGGGTCAAATGGTATTTCTAATTCTAGACACTTGAGGAATCGCCACACTGCCTTCCACAATGGCTGAACTAATTGACATTCCCACCAACAGTGTAAAAGTGTTCCTATTTCTCCACATCCTCTCCAGCATCTGCTGTCTTCTGATTTTTTTAATGATCACCATTCTAACTGGCATGAGATGGTATCTCAATGTGGATTTGATTTGCATTTCTGTAGTAACCAGAGATTATGAGCTTTTATTCATGTTTGTTGGCTGTACAAACGTCTCCTTTTGAGAAGTGTGCGTTCACATCCTTTGCCCACTTTTTGATGGAGTTGGTTGTTTTTTTCTTGTAAATTTGTTTAAGTTTTTGTAGATTCTGTATATTAGCCCTTTGTCAGATGGTTAGATTGCAAAAATTTTTCCCCATTCTGTTAGTTCCCGATTCACTCTAATGATAGTTTGTTTTGCTGTGCAGAAGCTCCTTAGTTTACTTAGATCTCATTTGCCTATTTTGGCTTTTGTTGCCATTGCTTTTGGTGTTTTAGTTATGAAGTTCTTGCCCATGATATGTCCTAAATGGTATTGCCTACAGTTTCTCCTGGGGTTTTTATGATGTTAGGTCTTATGTTTAAACCTTAAATCCATCTGGAGTTAATTTTTGTATAAGGTGTAAGGAATGGACCCAGTTTCAGCTGTCTGCATATGGCTAGCCCGTTTTCCCAACATCATTTATTAAACAGGGAATGCTTTCCCCGTTGCTTTTGTCGGGTTTGCCAAAGATCAGATGGTTGTAGATGTGTGGCATTACTGCTGAGTCCTCTGTTCTGGTTCATTGGTCTCTATCTCTGTTTTGGTACCATTATCATGCTGTTTTGATTACTGTAGATGTGTAGTATAGTTTGAAGTACAGTGATGCTTCCAGCTTTGTTCTTTTTCCTTAGGATTGTCTTGCCTATGTGGGCCCCTTTTTGGTTCCATATGAAATTTAAAGTAGCTTTGTTTCCAAATCTGTGAGGAAATTCAGTGGTACCTTGATGAGGGATAGCACTGAATCCGTAAATTGCTTTGGGCAGTATGGCGGTTTTCACAATATTGATTCTTCCTATCCATGAGCATGACAATTTTTCCATCTGTTTGTGTTGGCTCTTAATTCCTTGAGCAGTGGTTTGTCATTCTCCTTGAAGAGGTCCTTCACATCCCTTGTTAGCTGTATTCCTAAGTATTTAATTCTCTTTGTAGCAGTGACGAATGAGAGTTCACTCACGATTTGGCTCTATTTTTGTTATTGGCGTATAGGAATTCTTGTGAGTTTTGCAAATTGATTTTGTATTCTGAAACTTTGCTGAAGTTGCTTATCAGCTTAAGGAGATTTTGGGCTGAGATGATGGAGTCTTCTAAATACACACTCATGTTGTCTGCAAATAGAGACAATTTGTCTCTTTTCTTAATTGAATACCCTTTATTTCTTTTTCTTGCCTAATTGCCTTGGTCAGAACTTCTAATACTATGTTGAATAGGAGCGGTGACAGAGGACATCCTTGTCTTGTGCTGATTTTCAAAGGGAATGCTTACAGTTTTTGCCCATTCAGTATGATACTGGCTATGGCTTTGTCATAAATAGCTCTTATTATTTTGAGAGATTCCATCAATACCTACTTTATTGAGTTTTTTTTTTTTTAGCATAAATGGCTGTTAAATTGTGTTGAAGGTCTTCTCTGCATCTATTGATAATCATGTGGTTTTTGTTTTTGGTTCTGTTTATGTGTTTGATTATGTTTATTGATTTGCATATATGTTGAAGCAGTCTTGCATCCCAAGGATGAAGCTGATTTGATCATCATGGATAAGCTTTTTGATGTGCTGTTGCATTCAGTTTGCCAGTATTTTATTGAGGACTTTTGCACTGATGTTCACTATGGATATTGGCTGAAATTTTCTTTTTTAGTTGTATCTCTGCCAGGTTTTGGTATTCAGGATGATGTTGGTCTCATAAAATGAATTAGAGAGGATTCTTTTTGTATTGTTTGGAATAGTTTCAGAAGAAATGGTACAAGCTTATCTTTGTACCTGTGGTATAATTCAGCCGTGAATCCGTCTGGTCCTAACTTTTTTTGGTTGGTAGGGTATTAATTGCTGACTCAATTTCAGCCCTTGTAATTGGGCTTTTCAGGGATTTGACTTCCTCTTGGTTTAGTCTTGGAAAGGTGTAAGTATCCAGGAATTTATGAATTTCTTCTAGATTTTCTGGTTTATTTTCTAGAGGGTTTATAGTACTCTCTGATGGTAGTTTATATTTCTGTGGGATCAGTGGTGATATCACCTTTATCATTTTTTTATTGCATCTATTTGATTATTCTCTCTTTTCTTCTTTATTAGTCTGGCTAGTGGTCCACCTGTTTTGTTGATGTTTTCTAAACACCAGCTCCAGGATTCATAGATTTTTTGAAGGTTGTTTTGGTGTGTGTCCCTATATCCATCAGTTTTGCTCTCGTCTTAGTTATTTCTAGTCTTTTGCTAGCTTTTGAATTTTTTTGTTCTTGCTTCTCTAGTCCTTTTATTGGGACATTACGGTGTAAATTTTAGGTCTTTCCTCACTTCTCAGGTGGACATTTAGTGCTATAAATTTTTCTCTACACACTGCTTGAAATGTGTCCCAGGGATTCTGGTATGTTTTGTCTTCATTCTCATTGGTTTCAAACAACATCTTCATTTCTGCCTTCGTTTCATTATTTATGCAATAGTCATTTAAGAGCAGGTTGTTTGGTTTCCACGTAGTTGTACAGTTTTGAGTGAGTTTCTTAATCCTAAGTTCTAATTGATTGCACTGTGATCTGAGAGACTGTTATGATTTCTGTTCCTTTGCATTTGCTTAGAAGTGTTTTTCTTCGAATTATGTGGTCAGTTTTAGAATAAGTGCAATGTGGTGCTGAGAAGAATGTATGCTCTGTGTATTTGGGGTATATGTCTATTAGGTCCACTTGGTCCAGACCTGAGTTCAAGTCCTGGATATCTTTGTTAATTTTCTGTCCAATTGATCAGTCCAATTTTGACAGTGGGGTGTTAAGGTCTCCCAGTATTATTGTGTGAGAGTCTAAGCCTCTTTGTAGGTTATTAAGAACTTGCGTTATGTATCTGGGTGCTCCTGTATTGGGTGCATATGTATTTAGGATAGTTAGCTCTCTGTGTTGCATTGATCCCTTTACCATTATATAATGCCCTATTTGTCTGTTTTTAACTTTTTTGGTTTAAAGTCTGTTTTATTGGAGACTAGGATTGCAACCCTTGCTTTTTTCTTTGCTTTCTATGTGCTTGGTAAATCTTCCTCCATCCCTTTATTTTGAGCCTATTTGTGTTTTTGGACTTAAGATGACTCTCTTCAATACATCCACCAATGGGTCTTGACCCTTTATCCAATTTGCGAGTCTGTGTCTTTCAAATGGGACATTTAGCCCATTTACATTCAACATTAATATTGTTATATGTGAATTTGATCTTGACATTATGATACTACCTGGTTGTGTTGCTCGTTAGTTGATGCAGTTTCTTCATAGTGTTGATGGTCTTTACAATTTGGTATGATTTTTTCAGTGGCTGGTACTGGTTGTTCCTTTCCATGTTTAGTGCTTCTTTCAGGAGCTCTTGTAAGGCTGGCCTGATAGTGACAAAATCTCTCAGCAGTTCCTTGCGCATAAAGGATTTTATTTCTCCTTTCCGTATAAAGCTTAGTTTGGCTGGATATGAAATTATGGGCAGATAATTCTTTTCTTTAAGGATGTTGAGTATTGCCCCCCACTCTCTTCTGGCCTGTAGGGTTTTTGCCAAGAGATCTGCTGTGAGTCTGATGGGCTCCCCTTTTAAGATAATCTGACCTTTATCTCTGGCTGCTCTTAGCATTTTTTACTTCATTTCAACCCTGGTGAATCTGACGATTACATGTCTTGGGGTTGCTCTTCTTGAGGAGTATCTTTGTGGTGGTGTCTGTATTTCCTGAATTTGAATGTGGCCTGCCTTGCTAGCTGGGGAAGCTCTGGAATAATATCCTGAAGAGTGTTTTCCAAATTGGTTTCGTTCTCCCTGAAACTTTCAGGTACACGGATCAAATGCAGATTTAGTCTTTTCACATAATCCTATATTTCTTGGAAGTTTTGTTCATTTATTTTGACTCTTTTTTTCTCTGATCTTCTCATTTTATTTTAATTTAGTTGATCTTCAATCTGTGACATCCTTTTTCTGCTTCATCGATTTGGCTATTGAAATTTGTATATGCTTCACAAAGTTCTCATGCTGTGTTTTTCAGCTCCATTAAGTCATTAAAGTTTGTCTCTATGATGGTGATTCTAGTTAGCTTTTTGTCTACCCTTTTAAAGGTTCTTAGCTTCCTTGCATTAGGTTAGAAGATGCTCCTGTAGCTCAGAGAATATTATTATTATCCACTTTCTGAAGCCTGCTTCTGTCAATTTATCAAATTCATTATCCATCCAGTTTTGTTCCCTTACTGCTGGAGAGTTGAGATCCCTTGGAGGAGAAGAGGTATTTTGGATTTTGGAATTTTCAGCCTTTTTGTGCTGGTTTCTTCCCATCTTTGTGGATTTCTCTACTTTTGGTCTTTGAAGTTGGTGACCTTTGGGTGGGGTCTCTGAGGGGATGTCCTTTCTGTTGATGTTGACACCATTTCTTTTTGTTAGTTTTCCTCCTAACAGTTGGGCTGCTCCGCTGCAGGTCTTCTGGACTTCGGTAGAGGTCCACTCCAGACGCTGATTGCCTGGGATTCACCAGCAGAACAGCAAAGTTTGCCTGTTCCTTCATCTGGCAGCTTCATCCCAGAAGGGTACCCACCAGAAGACTGCCAGAGTTCTCCTGTATGAGGTGACTGTTGGCCCCTCCCATTCAGGATACACAGGGATCAGGGAGCCACTTGAGGAGACAGTGAGTTTCTTATTAGAGCTCGCACACTGTACTTGGAGATCTGCTGCTCTCTTCAGAGCTCCCAGGTAGGGACGTTTAAGTCTGTTGAAGCTGTACCTATAACCACCCCTTTTCCTATGTGCTCTGTCCCAGGAAGGTGGGGGCTTTATTTATAACTCCCTAATTGGCCGCTGCCATTGTTCACAGATGCTCTGCCCAGTGAGGAGGGCGTCTAGTGACACAGTCTGCCTGAAGTGGCCTTGCTGAGCTGTGGTGGTCTTTACCCAGTTCAAACTTCCTGGACACTTGGTTTACACAGATATGGTTAAAACCGCCTACCAAAGCCTCAGCAAAGGAAGATGCCCTTTTCCCCATCAAGCTCAAACATCCCAGATTGAGCTCAGACTACCGTGCTGGCTGTAAGAATTTCCAGCCAGTGGATCTTTGCTTCCTGTTCTTAGTGGGGGTGGGGCCCACCAAGCCAGATCACCTGGCTCTCTGGCTTCAGCTTACTTTTTCAGGGGAGTGAATGGTTCTATCTTGCTGGCATTCCAGGCACCACTGGGGTATGAAAAAAAAAAGAAACTGTTATGGCTAGCTTGGTGTCTTCCCAAATGGCCACCCAGTTTTGTGCTGGAAACCCAGGGCCCTGGGGTTGTAGGCACCTGAAGGAATCTCCTGGTCTGTGCGTTGTGAATAGCACTGGAAAAGCACAGTATCTGGGCCCAAGGTCTAGGAACAGTCCCTAATGGCTTCCCTATACTAGAGGAGGGAGTTCCCTGGCCCCTTGAGCTTCCTGGGTTAGGTGATACCCCACCCTGCTTAGGCTTGCCCTCTTTGGGCTGCACCCAATTTCTAACCAGTCCCAATGAGATGAAACAAGTATCTCAGTTAGAAAGACAGAGATCATCTGGCTTCTGTGTCACTCTCACTCGCAGCTGTGTACCAGGGCTGTTCCTATTTGGCCATTTTGCCAGCCACTCCCAGTTTTTTAAAATTACTTCTAAGAAAAGTGGGCATTAAAACATTATGCAACTGGCCCAAATTCTCATGACTAGTAAATGGCTCTGTCAGGGTTCAGATCTCAGAGTAGATGATGTCAAAGCCTGCCTTTCAGTTACTGTCCTGTGCTTTCTCTGGACTAAACCTATTTCACCATATGCATATTTATTGAAATTTTCAATGTCCAACTAGCAACATTCAATCTATCAATCATTTAGAAATAAAATTTCAAAACATCATTCTGAAAATACAAAGGTCACATTGAGTTTGAGCATTAATGGGAATATTTCTGGGTCCTTTTTTTTTGTTTTTTTCCTCCCTTATCCTTGATTTCCAAAATACTTCCTTAGAATAATTAGGCACTAAGCAACATCTTATTTTACACATAGCCAACATCCAATATACCATTAATAAAATGCTGAAGGCTGACATAGAAAATAACAGCAACAGAGGAGGCAAAGTACGGAATCACCTCTACATCCATGGGGATATAACTGGTCACACTGCTTTTCTTCACTTCATATAGATAGTGTAATTTCTGATGTTTCCAAGGAGCAAATACTAGCAACAGAAATATTCTTCCATTTGGTTCAAAGGATAAAGCAAAGTGTATCTGAAAATGAATGTCCATAGAGGTAACTAATGACTTGGCTTTTACAGACACTAAAGCAAACTTAGAAACAATAACAACAGTACACATATAAATAAATTAAAAATTCCAACAGCTCTGAAATGGAAAATTGAGAATAACAGGATTGAGCAAGAAGTATCTTTAGATGCTCTAAACCCCTTGAAAATATCTACCACATCAGGACTTCTGCCAAGAGGCCAAACAGAAACAGCTTCTATCCACAGTTCCTAGTAAGAGTGAGCCAGAAGGCAAGTGATCTACACATTTCCAACCAAGTTACCAGGTTTATCTCACTGGGACTGGTTAGTCGGTAGGTGTAGCCCAAGGAGGGCAAACTGAAGCAAGGTAGGGTTTCACCTAACCCAGGAAGCTTAAGGGGCCAGAGAACTCCCTCTCCTAGCCAAGGAAAGCCATTAGGGACTTCTCTGGGCACTCTGGCACTCTGGCTAAGATAATGAGCTTTTCCTATGGTCTTCACAACCCATAGACCAGGAGATTCCCTCTGGTGCCTACAACACCAGTACCTCAGGTTTCTAGCACAAAACTGGGCAGCCATTTTAGCTGCAGCAGTTTTTTTCTTTTTTCTTCTAATAATACTCCAGTAGCAGCTGGAACAACAGTGGGACATAACTGCTCATTCCCCTGAAAAAAAAAAGGGGGCTGAATCCAGGGAGCCAAGTGATCTGGCTCGGCAGGTCCAACCCTATGAAGACCAGCAAGTTAAGATCCACTGGCTTGAAAGTCTTGCAACCAGCACAGCAGTCTGAGCTCAACCTGGGACTTTTCAGCTTGATGTGGGGAGGGCATCCACCATTACTGAGGCCCAGCTAAGATGTTATAATCCCACCTGTGTAAACAGTGTTGCCAGGAAATTCACACAGTAACTGAGTCGAGGCCACAGAAGCTCTGCATGGTCTCTGCAAGCAGTCTATGACTAAACTCCCTTCTTGATGGGCAGGGCATTGCTGAAATAAAGGCAGCAGCCCATCAGAGATTAATAAATAAATTAAAGCCCCCCTTTATTTAATAAATAAAGCCCCCACCTTCCTGGGACAAAGCACTTGGGAAAAAGGGTGGTTGTGGGTTCTGTTTCAGCAGACATAAACATTCCTGCCCAGCAGCTCTGAAGAAAGCAACAGAACTCCCAGCACAGCAACTGAGCTATGATAAGGGAAAAATTGCCTCCTCAAGTGGCTCCCTGACTTCCATGTATTCTGACTGGAAAGCACCTCATGCAGCAGAGCTCTGGCTGATATCTGGCAGGTATCCTTCTACAATGAAGCTACCAAAAGAAACAGGCAGCACTGTTTGCTGTTCTGCAGCACCACAGTTGATTCCCAGGCAAACAGGGTCTGGAGTGGAGGTCCAGAAAAATCCAGCAGACCTGCGGCATAGGATGCTGCCTGTTAGAAGGAAAACTAACAGAAAGAAATAGCTTCAACATCAACAGAAAGGACGTTCATTCAGACGCCTCATCCAAAAGTCACCAACTTCAAAGACAAAAGGTAGATAAATCCAAGAGGATGGGAAGAAAACAGTTCAAAAAGGCTAAATTACCAGAAACCAGAATGCCTCTTCTCCTCCAAGGGATTACAACTCCTCATCAGCAAAGGAACAAAACTGAATGGAGAATGAGTTTGACTAATAGACAGAAGCAAGCTTCAGAAGGAGGATAACAAACGTCTCCAAGCTAAAGAAGCACGTTCTAACCCAATGCAAGGAATCTAAGAACCTTGAAAAAAGGGTAGGCAAAATGCTAACTAGAATTAACAGCATAGAAAAGAACATAAACGACTTCATGGAGGAGAAGAACAAAGCCAGCACAAGAACTTTGTAAAGAATACACAAGTTTCAATAACTGAATTTATGAAGTAGAATAAAGGATATCAGAGATAGATTGAAGATCAACTCAAAGTGAAAAGGCAAAAATAGGGAAAAAAGAGTAAAAAAAGGAACAAAGCCTCCAAGAAATATAGGATCATGTAAAAAGAACAAATCTGCATTTGATTGGTTTACCTGAATGTGACAGAGAGAATGAAACCAAGTTGGAAAACACTCTTCAGGATATTATCCAGGAGAACTTCCCCAACCTAGCAAGGCAGGCCAACATTCAAATTTAGGAAATACAGAGAACATCACAAAGATATTCCTTGAGAAGAGCAACCACAAGGCACTTAGTTGTCAGATTCACCAGGGTTGAAGAAGTGAAGTAAAAAATGCTAAGGGCAGCCAGAGAGAAAGGTTGTGTTACCCACAAAGGGAAGGCCATCAGACTTAAGAGTGGCTCTCTTGACAGAAACCTTACAAGCCAGAAGAGAGTAGGGGCCAATATTCAACATGCTTAAAGAAAAGAACATTCAACACAGAATTTCATTTCAAGACAAAGTAAACTTCACAAGTGAAGGAGAAATAAAATCCTTCATGGACAATCAACTGCTGCAAGATTTTGTCACCACCCGGCCTGTCTTACAAGCACTCCTGAAGGAAACACTAAACATGGAAAGGAACAACTAGTACCAGCCACTGAAAAACCATACCAAACTGTAAAGACCATCGACAACTGTGAAGCAACTGCATCAACTAATGGGCAGAACAACCAGGTAGCATCAAAATGGTAAGATGAAATTCACAAAGAACAACAATAACCTTAAATGTAAATGGGCTAACTGTCCCAATTAAAAGACAGAGACTGGCAAATTGGATAAAGGGTCAAGACTCACTGGTGTGTTGTATTCAGGAGACCTATCTCATGTGCAAAGACACACATAGGCTCAAAATAAAGGGATGGAGGAAGATTTACCAAGAGAATGTAAAGCAAAAAACAGCAGGGGTTGCTATCCTAGTCTCTGATAAAACACACTCTAAGCCAACAAAGATCAAAAGAAACAAAGA